>JAULAV010007379.1:0-24981 GCA_030789695.1 Scilla litardierei | reverse complement strand
ACAAGGTATACATGTTGATGAAGAGAAGACACGTGCAATACAAGAATGGACAAGTCCAACAAGTGTAGGTAATGTTCATAGCTTTCATGGGCTTGCTAGTTTTTTCCGGCGGTTCGTGAAGGACTTTAGTAGCATAGCCGCACCACTTACTGAAGTGATCAAGAAGAACGTTGGATTTAGATGGGACAAGAACAAGAGGAGGCATATCAGCTAATCAAAGAGAAGTTGACCAATGCTCCTTTATTGTCTTTACCTCACTTTTCAAAAACGTTTGAGATTGAATGTGATGCTTCAGGATTTGGCATAGGCGCAATGACGACCAATTGCATACTTCAGCGAAAAACTAAGTGGGGCAACTTTAAACTACCCAACGTATGATAAGGAGTTGTATGCATTGGTTCGAGCTTTAGAGACATGGCAGCACTACTTATGGTCAAAGGAGTTTGTGATTCACAAGGATCATGAGTCCTTGAAACACTTGAAGGGACAACACAAGCTGAACAAAAGGCACGCTCGTTGGGTGGGGTTCATCGAAACGTTTCCATACTTCATCCGGTATAAGAAAGGTAAGGAGAATGTGGTCGCTGATGCACTTTCTCGCAGGTATGCATTACTTTCTACACTTGATGCAAAATTGCTAGGGTTTGAGTGCAGTAAAAATTTATATGCTGATGACCATGAATTTTGTGAGGAATACCGTGCTTATGAGAAAACCCCTTATGGTAAGTTCTTTAGACATGATGGGTTCCTGTTTCGAGAGAATAAGCTATGTGTGCCTAATTGTTCATTGATAGAATTGTTAGTGCAGGAATCTCATGGTAGGGGATTAATGGGACATTTTGGAGTTGGAAAGACTTTAGCTATTTTGCAAGAACACTTCTATTGGCCACACATGAAAAGAGAAGTTGAGAGAATTTGTGGGAGATGCGTCACATGTAGGAAAGCTATATCTAGAGTTCAGCCCAACAGTTTGTATACCCCTTTCCAATTCCTAGTGAGCCTTGGATTGATATTTCAATGGATTTTTTTTGGGATTGCCTAGGACTAAACGAGGAAGATATTCAATTTTTGTGATTGTTAATAGGTTTTCTAAGATGGCACACTTTATTCCATGTCACAAAACGGATGATGCCTTACATATTGCTGATTTGTTCTTTAGGGAGATTGTGAGATTACATGGCATGCCAAGAACAATTGTTCAGATCGAGATGCTAAGTTCCTGAGCAATTTTTGGAAGACTTTATGGTGTAAGTTAGGTACTAAGCTGTTGTTTTCTACTACTTGTCACCCACAAACTGATGGCCAAACCGAAGTAGTGAATATGACTTTTTCTATCTTGTTAAGGGCAATCATTAATAAGAACATAACAACAGATTTGGGCTTGGGTAACGCCACTTAGATAGCGCTTTTTAAAAGCGCTATCTAAGTGAGCTCTTGTATAGCGCTTCTGCACTTATAGAAAATAAAAATAAATCAAAATTAAGGTAAAAATTACTTAGATCGCGCTTTTTGTTAAAGCGCTATCCAAGTAATACCTTACATAACGCTTTTTGTAAGCGCTATAGTGCTAATCGTTACGTAAGCACTTTTATTTAAAAAAATATATATAATTATCCTTGCATAGCGCTTAAAATTTCAGCAGGTCGCCGATCTTTTCGTTTCCCCCCTTTTTATTCCACGACCTAACCTCCAACGAGAGCTGAAATTTCGCTGGCCGCAAATTCTTCTCTCTCTCTCTCTCTCTCTCTCTCTCCCCCCCCCTTCATCCGTCACCAAACCTAGGCACCTCTCTCGCCCCCCTGTCAATCATGGCGACTGCTCCTGCTCCTGCTCCTACTGCTACAACCGAATCTGTCCAGTGCTCCGAGGAGTCACCGGCGGCATCGGGAATGGATGGGGAACTTCCAGAGGGATCTGATCGCCGGAGCAGTGATGGGCGGAATTGTCCACACGGTGGTGGCCCCCATCGAGCGCGCGAAGCTTCTTATACAGACGCAGGACAACAACGGCCATTCTCCTCTACCCTCGCCGGCGCCGGTTCAGGGGATGGTGGACTGCATCGCGACGACGGTGAGGGAGGAAGGTGTCCTGTCGCTCTGGAGGGGGAATGGGACCAGCGTCATCAGATATTATCCCTCCGTCGCCCTCAATTTCTCTCTCAAGGTAACAAATCAAATCTTTTGTCCTTTTTTTGTTTGTTGTATGAGATTGGTAAGAATTTGATATAGCCCACAAGGTGTTTGTGAAAATTCCTATATGAGCTTGGATTGATAGTGTGTTGTTTCAGTGAAGCTGTTCAATCTACTTTGTATAGATTAATAATAATATTATTATTTTCATTCTGGATGTCCTAATCTTTGTTCTCTGTTTTTTCTTAACTAGTGGTTTGGAGACGCTGAGAAGTTCACCAAGGCTCTCTTTACAGTTGCTAGTCGGTTAGCCACTGTTATTATTTTTGTGGACGATGTAGGGAATTTTTTAAAGCTCAATGGGCAATCGACTGTATCATCTTTCTAATTTAATTGAGGTCCATTTCATGAGGATTTAATGGTACTGTTTTCAATTATTTAGCAGCATTTTGGCTTACAAAACAAAGTTTGAAATCTGGAAAACAAGGAAAAGAGAGCAAAATTTTTGGCCATTATTTTAATATAACTCCAATAAACACAGAATAATGTCTTTGCACAAATGACATTGATTCAGTCTTCCGATAATTGCAAATACAATGGACCTGACCTTCAACTAGTATAAGAATAATAATGGCCTTCTGAATAAAATAATTTTGTATATACTATATTTCCAGTATAAAGGTCCTATTTGCCTTCTGAAAATGCTTGCAAGAAGTCATAGGAATTATTACAAGTCTTGTGAAAACAGCAAAGACATCAACATACAAGTTACACCATCTTTTCTTTTTATTTGCGAAGTTTAATTAGCTATGTCTTGTATGCCTTTTGGTGACCATGTCTGAGTGGGATTTAAACCCTAGATCCATGTCTGAATAAAATAATTGGACCATCCATTTGGGGTACCCTCTTGCAGGTTATCATTGGGGGTAAGGACCATCATTTCTTTTCACTGATGGCATCGTTTATGTAGATAGTGTCTTGGATTGTCATGCTTAGAATATAAATATTTAACCCTGCCTTTTATCATTACTTGAAATTTTGATGCTTTGATATAGTTCAAAAATTGTGTATTTTTTTAAGAAATAGGTGTGATTCAAGGGTGGTGAGTGATGCCAACACGTTCTTCATCGAGACAATCCTTAAAAATTGATTAGGTATCTGTTACGGTTACGGGCATTGCCATATAATAGTCTCGATTGACTTCTTATTTATTTGCTTTAATAATTCAAATTTAGAGTGTCTGGATGCTTGCGGTATGTAATTTGTTGAAGTTCATTCAAAAGTTACCAACTATGCTCTCTGCTTTTTTTTAAATGGATTCACAAAATCATTTGCAGATCCTGATTAATGGTGTGTATTCTCAAATCCTAATACGATCGTCCACCTGTATAAATAATGGGGGTTTGGATTTAGAAAGTATCTGTGTTGTTTCCTTCCCAATCATGTATAGAGAATTAGGCAACTATTGCCTTATGTTCTAACTCTTTAACTCCCAAGGCACTATGCATGCGTGGCTTTGAATTTAAGCTTATGACAAATTGCCAACAATGTCCGATCTCTCATGATTAATGAATCTATGTGCACATATAGCCAGGTTATAATATGTAACCCTGCAGGTTTCCTCACATAGAATCCCATAGTAGCACTGGATGCAAACTAAATCAACCTGATCCAACTCACCAACACGGTACTAGAATTGGTATATGCTTTAAATGAGATTAATTGTAGGATTATTCAATCTGCTGTAAATTAAGTAGTTGAGTTTCAGGTTGAGTCCAACTTTAACATGGAGAGTCCAATATATACTGTATTACCTTGAGAAATCATATTATGCGTTCATTGATTTCTAATGCTTTTAAGTTTTAATCATAAAACATGGTGTGTGTTAAGAAGTTTATGCTCGACCCTATGGGTATCATGCTCACTTTAATATGGCAGATGCATCTCCATTTCAACAATCTTCTTGATTTAATTGTATTTTTTGATATCCTCTTGAATCTTGCCTTCATGATCATTAATCGATGATCGATCGTAAGGAACAAATTTATCACTCGTAAGTTATTTCTTCGTCACATATGGTAACCATGTCATTGAGTTCTTTTGGGTTTTTCTGAAGTTGCAATTTATAAATTTTGCCTTTGCCCTCACTAAAATCCCTTTATAAATATTACTGATTTACTTAAATATGGGGAGTGGATGAATTTGAAGTAGTCTGAATTACCTAGAAGGTCCTCCTCTTAGAATTTTTAGTTATATATGAAGGTTGTTGCCTTTTAATGTAATGTTTTCAAACTTGATTAAAAATTATAACCCTAGTCAGTGTCCTGCAACTAATTTATGTTCCTTACAATGTACAGCTCAAAGGGAAGTTTCTCTTGTTGGGTTATGAGATTTGGTTTTATTGGAGGATGCATGATTGTTAATGAAGGTTTGAAATCTATGTTTTGGTCTTGGTATTAGGAAGTGATTTATATTTATGGTATCAATATCAGCTGTACTGGAAGTATTAGACAATATGGATAAAAAAACATTGAATTTTAGGCATCGAATGTCTTATCCCAGCATAAGCGGTGGTTCGCATGTAGGGATTCTTCTTTAGCAAGTACTTCATATATCATGAGTTATGTCTTTTATCCAGCACTGTCTTATCTTTCACCTGGTAGTGACAAAGAGAGGTTTTCGCATGTAGGGATTCTTCTTTCACCTGGTAGTGATAAATAAACACTGGGAGGAATTTTGGTGATCGTCATGATAGATGTATGCTGCTTTTGTTTCCTTCCTCTTTTTGGTAGCTAAGTTTGCATTTGATATGTGAAACAATGCATGCTGAATTAGTATTTCCATGTGTTTTGTAAATACTGGGGAAATTCTTAGTGTCATTATGGCAGATGCATCCTTTTTTCAAGCTGAAGCCTAACCTAGATAATTGAACCGTGACCTGGACTAGTATGAGCTATTCGAGATGCTAATTGGACAGTTTTTTTTGCATTGGCAGATTCTGAGCAGGGCATTGGGAGGCAAAACATATGTACAAACGCAGGGCCACATATCACGGCGGGTACTCCTTCATCCCCATCTACGAAGTCGTTACAGTCAAAAACACCGAGCAGAGAGAAAATTCCGAGGCTTTCACCAGGCTCATGTGGCTGGAAGGGAATGACGAGTTCTGGTAAGCCAACATGCTATGGGTTTCTCTGTAATATGTACATTTTTCCTTCATTTGTGGGTTTCTTTTTTGTCTCAGCGACGCCATAAACGTAATGAGCAACAAGCTGTCATATCTGACTCGGGTGCTTATCAACATGATATTCGAAAGCTATGGACTAGGAAAATTCCAAGAAACGATTACGGAGACGAGCACTAGTCCCTTAAACATGAACAAATACTTGGCTTCTGAGAGGGAAGAGTCGGCTCTCGGCATTCAAGAGCATGCCGATCCCGGCTATCTCACCGTACTTGGCCAGAATGAAGTGGGCGGTCTCACGGTCAAGAAGAAGGGAGGAGATTGGGTTGAAGTAGACCCTGGGCAAAGTTACTTTGTCGTCTTAGTGGGCCAATCCCTACGGGTTGGTAACTTAATCTCTCCACGGTAGTTGCACTTTTGATAATCCAGTGCTTGAATCTTGGTTTATGCAGGCTTTGACCAATGGAAGGCTGCACTCTACATTTCATCAGGTGAGCGTACGCGGGGCGAAGGACCGGTTCTCCTTTGGCTCATTCCTGGTTCCAAAGGCAGACCAAACCGTGGATGTGGCTAAGGTTGATTAAAATAAATAGTTAAACATGTGCTCAGGTTTAAGATATTTGCACTCTCATAGATACCGAAGTTGACATATAGCTTCTCTTGGACCAGTTTTCTTAATGATACCTTTGCAGTTTTATATTCTATTACCTTGGTTGTTCTAACCCTTTCATTTATTATCTTGTACAGTTACTAAGCTTCTTATCCGAAATCTTGTACAGTTACTAAGCATTTGTACCATATCCACCTCAATCTGTGTATATTTCCTTTTTTATATGCATACCCACTCCTACAATTAGAGGGATCATCTGTTGGAGAAATGAAAATCCATTAGTGTGAACCATGCTAGCAAACTAGAACCTTTAGAGTGAAACATGCTACAGTTTTATTGATAATATGAGTGTAATTAAGATTTCTATATTAGATTTATTTGAAAGTTTCTATTCAATAGAATTACTATTGCAATAGGGTTTGTATAGGTTTTACGGTTATTTTCTTTTTAGGCTCCAAGTTTCTTAGGTACCAAATTTAATTAAGTAATTGGACTTTGAAAGGTTATATGCATATTAAAAACGATAGGTTCAATTAAAGAACAAGCGTGTTGACGATGTTGCTTGGTAGATTTATTTGTACTTGACATGAAGTTCATTTCAGACCGCTTACGCCCTATGCTGCACGGACACAACATGTCAATACAGGAACAATATGGCGACACTTGGGCAAATCCTAAAATGTATGTGAAAAATAGTAGTATCATGCTCGATGTGTGCCTCTGACACGCATGTCTGACATATATCCAATATGACATGGCTTGATGATTAAAGTATCTGTGCTTTCCAACTTAGGCCTTTACAAGATTTAGGGAAGATTCTTTTAGAACTAATTTAAATATTTTCTTTCGGGTTAAGTGGTTAACTAGCTATGTTGTTCTTTCTGGATTAAGGAACATGGGATTTCAAGGGATTTCCTGGAGTTTGCAAAGAGAGAATACAAGTTATGGGTAAGATTAGCAATCCTTTTTGACGCTTTGACACATTAACACTACGTGATATTAGCTTCGTCTTGAAGTCGGGAAGGAGAGCTTCAATGTTCATGCTTATTTCTTGCTTAAACTATGCATTGTTTACTAAAATCGGGCTAGGATACTGAAATTCTCAAGTATTTGCACCAGGTTGACGACAATGACACAAAACGTAGATTCTACCACAGAAGGTTAAAATTATAAATGAGAATGTCTATTTATCATGAATTTTTCGTCGTTATAGTGCTAACATTGGATCTGTTCTTTCAACCTCAAGCTCTACGAACCAGAACGCCTCAAGAGACTATACTGGAAGAATTGTTCCTGACAATCAACGCGCTGCAGAGAGAGAGAGAGCAGAGAAATTTCAGAGAGATTTGAAGAACCTCCATTGCTCATTTGTTAAGCCCATGGTCAGGTCACATGTATCCGGTTGTTTTTGGTTGTTTTTGGCTCGTAAGTTGAACAATGCATATTACTAAAATGAGCATTTGATTCAAAATTTTAAATACATGTCTAAACGGATCATGCCTATTGTGACCAAGGGTCTTCCGAGAACGTTTTGCAATGATTTCCTTCCTCCTAGTGAACTGAGAATGGTATTAGAAGATGAGAAGGGCAAGTAACATGATGTCCTCTATCTTGGAAGGAAGAATGGTCTCAGTGGCGGATGGAGGGGCTTCGCGGTGTATCATAATCTTGAAGATGGGGATGCATTGATATTTGAACTAATTCAGGCAGCAAGATTCAAGGTACTATCGAGTTTTCCCATATTCTTCTCCCCCACAAAGTAGCAAACATTACAAGCTAAGTTTGCCTTGTATGAAATCATATCCCTTCAATTGTTGCTGTAAGGGATATGTCATATTGGATGAAGTTAGTCTGAAGGTGAACTATCAACCATCAATTGTCCTTTCTCGTATGGCCTCAGGTGCACATCATAAAAGCGATCGGCCTCAGGTGCACATCATAAAAGCGATCGAGGACAATGGTGTTAGAAGAGCCAAGACTAAGAAATGCAAACCGAACAAGGAAGATAAGCCTGTTTCGCAAGAACGGACGCCAAGAGCCGGTTCTGTGAAGAAAATGGGAAGGCCACGAAAGTGTGCATGCACATTGTAGTTCATTTTTTCTGCAATTGCATAGAATGCTTAGCTGCTTGCTTATTGTCAGACCATTTTTTGTATCTCCTTTGGTCTGATTACCTTTACGACTAAAAAGCTGTCATCTATAACTAGAGTATCTGTAATCAATCAGTTCGATTGAATGTGAACAGCATCATATTCAAGCTATAGTGAATCTTGATCTCTGCCTGGATTTGGGTGGATCGCTTGTATAGCCAATGTGTTTTGGGTGGATCGCTTGTTTAATTCTGAAATTTGTTTGATTTCTATTTTTTATTAAAAAAGTAAGCATTAGCCACGGACTGTCCGTGGCTAATAGGTATTAGCCACAGACTGTCCGTGGCTAATAAGTATTAGCCACGGCCAGTCCGTGGCTAATACTCTATAAATCAAAATTTCTCGTGTAAACTTCAATAGCGCTTCCAAAAGCTCTATGGTAGTAAAGCGCTATCTTAGTAAATCACTTAGATAGCGCTTAAAAAGCGCTATCCAAGCTACCATAGCGGTAGCTTGGATAGCGCTTTTATAAGCGCTATCTTAGTAAACCACTACCATAGCGCTTATAAAAGCGATATCCAAGCTACCATAGCGGTAGCTTGGATAGCGCTTAAAAGCGCTATCCAAGTGTTAAAAAGCGCTATGCAAGCGTTTTTTTGTAGTAGTGATGGGAAGACTATTTACCACATGTTGAGTTTGCTTACAATAGAGCTGTTCATTCTGCTACTAAATTTTCACCATTTGAAATTGTATATGGATTTAATCCTTTAACTCCATTGGATTTATCTCCTTTACCTTTGACTGAGCGTGTTAATTTATATGGCAAAAGGAAGGCTGACTTTGCAAACAGATTAATGAGAAAGCAAGACTTAACATTGAACGAAGAACATAGTAATACGCAAAACAAGCCAACAAGGGGCGTCACAAGCTGATCTTGGAACCTGAAGACTGGGTATGGTTGCATATGAGAAAGGAGAGATTTCCAGAACAAAGACGCTCAAAACTGCTTCCAAGGGGAGATGGTCCTTTCCAAGTGCTAGAGCGCATCAATGACAACACTTACAAGCTAGATCTACCTGGGGAGTACAATGTAAGCGCTACATTTAATGTTACTGATTTGAGTCCTTTTGATGTAGGTGATGATTTGAGGACAAATCCTTTTCAAGAGGTGATGCAAATCATAGAACAACTTCAAAGGATCCAGTTCAAGTGCCAACTGGACCAGTCACGCGTTCGCGAGCAAAGAGGTTCAAAGATGTACTCAACGGGCTGATTTAAGAGATTTGGGCTCAAGCAAATTCATGGAGGCCCATTGAGCATGAGCCATGTGTTCAACAAAGATGGCTCAGCATGATTCAAGTTCTAGAAGAATCCAACTATGGATAGCTTAAATTCAGCAAGTAAATTGGCATGTGGAGGATTAACCTTTTTGGAAGGTTTGAATGCCCAATCCTCTATTTGGAAGCTCACATGCCAAATACTCAATTTGGAAGGCTCACATGCGTAGAAATTACTTTCCTTTTCTATTTTTGGAAGGCTTGCATGCCTAGAAATTACTTTTCTTTTCTATTTTTGGAAGGCTTGCATGCCGAGATAATTACTTTCCGTTTCTATTTTTTGGCAAGTGATCAGCCAATTAATTGGCTGATTTGTAGCCATAATTTTAGCCTAAATTTTAGGAACTTTCCTTGTAATTTTGAGCATATTAAAAAGCATCCAAGCAATGAAAAATGCAATTGATTTTTCGATAAAATTTCTGATAGAATTTCTCTTTGGTTCTTTGAAGAACTATTCGAACTTATCGGAGTTTTCCGTGGCGTTCACCATCGACTTATCAAACGGATTTCCACACCGTTTGTGGCGTCTTCTTTAAACCGAGGTTCTTGTCATCTATACCAAGGTTCTTGCTTTTGTTATACAACGGGTTGAGGTCTCCATCCAAATTCTGGTTATAGAACAATCTTGGGTTCCTCTTCGTTGTCGGGTCTCGTCGTTCCTGGCGAGGTTCGCTTCATTATCTCCTTTCGACTGCAAATGGCCTGTAACTGCTGATATTCAACTGTATATTAAATCTGGATAGATTCTGCCACTCTGTGTTGAATAGGTGATAAGCTTCTCCACAGATGTCCAAATAATGCATTCTTGGACAATCTAGAATTCTCATTAAATTATCTAAAAATGTTATGTTGAAACTTACTTCAGAATCTGACTGTAGATGCCTGATATTCCCTGATCTTTTTGCTATTTAATCCAGAATCAGGGCAGACTCTGGACCTGTTAATCCATAAGCCCTTAGTTCAGTTATCCAAAAATTATGATTCTCATTGGTCTGGATATATATCTAAATTATCTACAGATTTCATTTAGAAATATATGTCAAATTCTAAATACAATTGTTGGTATGTTATTTTTGTTATGCTAGCATGCAAGTTGTAGTACTCTCCATGCTAATTTGAATGTGTAACGTCCATACGAAATATGCTTAAGTTCATGCTAATATGGATATGCTTTGAACTCTATGTTTATATGCTAAGTAATGTACTAAGCTTTATTTAGTTGCCATGTAATGCCATGATGAGCTTAAAGGCATGTCTATATCAATATGCTTCTAATTTAGACACTAGCATGTTTATTCTGTGTCACATACTCATAAATCCATGTTGATAGCTATGTTAGTTTCATGTTAATGTCCATAAGCCATGTTTCATGTAATGGCCATGAAGTGTGTTTCATGTTATGTTAAGTTCCGTGTTGTTATAATTGAATACGATAATGGAATCCTAATCATGGAATAAATGTGAGGACTGTAAACATGGACCTGCATGTTTCATGAACCAAATTGCCACAAAAAACACCGGGGTTACCTTTTGAATCCATGAGAGCCACCTCTAGCATCCATGTAGGCCACCTCTTGAATCTATTGTGGAGCGGTAGATGACATGGACCTATGTGCTACATAGACTAAAGTGCCACAAGAACGCCGTGGGCCCCCTCTTGAATCCATGGGAGCCACCTCTAGAATCTATGAGACTGCATAAATAATGAGAATGTTGGACATTAAGGAATTTTGAGTATTATAACTATGGAAAATGTGGTTTTGATAATCCTCTTTTAATTAATTGTGATCGTTTACTTATGTCCCTCATCGACTTTGCTTTAGCATACTCGAATTTTTATCTGCAGTCTTTCATTTAATTCCTTCTTGAGTTTCCCTTATGTAAAACATATTTTAGTACAGTACTTTCTTTTCAACATGTGCATGTGATGCCTACTTTATTTTATGCATTGGACAGTTTCCATGATTGTTACCATAGCCAGACCCTTGGTTAGGTAGATCAGTTCTGAGACTGGACCCTACCTAGCGTAGTTAGACTTTCCTACTGGGTCAAGCGTTGACGTGCACCATTTACATTTTTCCAGGATTAAAAGCATTGCATACGGAGCGAGACCCGGTTCAGGAGTTTACTCCGAGTTTCGAGGTAGAGATAGAGCCCACAGAAGGTGACTTTGTACAGTTGTGTTCTCATGGGTAGACTAGGGACTGTGTTGTATAGTGTGTGGATACTTTTCTTTTGTGTGCTTGGGAGTTCCCTTTTTGTTATTCCCACTTTTGTACCTCTGTGCAGATATGATGTATATAAAGATGTACTCTTGTATTAAAATAAATATAATTTTTTGTGTACCTCTCTGATGTTTGTGTATTAATTATTTGGTGGAGCATTATGTATACTTCCTAGCATGTGCATAATGGCTTGCTGATATCTAATGCATCTCTCTTTGTACTCTCTTCCTTCTCTTTCTTCTTCACCCTTGCCGCACTGGGAATACTGGGATGGATTCGTACTTCCTGGGTATCCTGGGGAGCGAGATGTGTCAGTTAGATCACACTTAGTATGAAATATAATATGTTGTACATATTTCTGCTTATTCTCTAACCAGCTCTGACACATGGGGATTAACGTCTCCATAACAATCATGCATCTCTACAGAGGGAGCGTAAGTTATCTTTTCATCTCATATTATATTTTTATTTTCTATCATTTGTTGTCATCATCGGAACAGTGGAGAGTGTTGGGATATTAAGACCCACCCCCGTGGATTTTTGATGATGTCTACAAATGATATTGGCACTAACAATGTACTTCAAGTGTGTATAGGAAACGATGATTTATTTCTATAGTCATGAGGAATAGCTCAAAATAAATAACTTGGAAGCCATGATCGTGAAGTCAACATTAGAGCTAATGCATGGAGCAAGTGAAGACTTATTCAAAGACTCAAGATCAAGACTCGATGGCCCAAGTCAAGAAAACAAGGTTAAATAGCTCAAGAAGTGCGTATGTTGTAAGTTAATAACTTAGAATGTTAAAGCCAATATCATGAAGCTACACATATGCAAAAATACTGAAAAATACTTTTAAAATGCATTTAAATATGTTATTTTAGAATATAATTTTTGTTAAATATTTTCAAAGTATTTTTATGTAGAAAAACTCAAGTATCTAAAAATAGCCGTTTATCTAAATCAGATAGTAGACTATTTGTTGCCAGATCTTGCCTAGAAATCTCGGGTTTCTACAGTAGTCGACTAGCACTTGGATAGCTGACCATCTAAAAAATTATACCCTGCTCTCCAAAATGGATAATCGACTATCTGGGTCAAAATCCAGTTTTTAAGGACAGCACGATTTCCGTTTTCTAGCCGTTACTAGCTGTTGGAGAAGACTTTTTAAAGCACGTTTTGAACCATTCTTTCACTCCATAAATACTAGATATTTCATAATTTTTATATATCAATTATAAAGTATTTATCTAGTATTTTCAAGCTCAAATACTCAAAAGCTCTTATTTTCAAAAACTCTTCTTTGGCCATAGTTTACAATTTCTCTTGTTCTTAATCTCTGATATTTTTGAAGTCTTTTGGTTTTAAGCTTATTTAAATCTGTTCTCTCAATAGTTTTAATCTTCAAAAAGATTTAATCTAAGTATTTTGATCTCATACTCTATCTTTCATATGTAATTTTTGAGATCAAGTTTTGATTTTTATATAACCACATTATACACAAGCTCCATATATATTGGCTATAGGAATCATGTGTGTTGTAATCAATCTACAAAAGGTTTGTAAAGCATTTGACGAAGGCTTGGTAAGTTGTACTCCCTTTTGTAAGTGAAATGTTGTATTTTGATGTGGAAATTCCTAGTTGACTTATAACTAGGAGATTGGAAATACCTAGAAAGCGGAGCTAGGCGCTTATACAAGTGCTCTTCATTGAGTTGAAGCAAGGTTGCTCTCGCGTTTGAGAGCTAGTGGATCGGTTGCTGGAGGTAAGCCAAGGTTGGGCCGAACCAGGGTAAAATCATGGTGTTTACGATGTGACTCTCTCTTAACTCTCTTTTTCATATTGCTTATGATTTTCATTTCTGCTATGCTCATTTCATTTACTTCATTTCAAGCTCATAAAATGGTGTTGATTAAGTATAAATTAAGGTAACTCTCATTTGAAACTTAGGCAACTTTTAGAATGGTTTACTTTACGCAAAAAGTTTATTACTTTGTGTACAACACTATTCAACCCCATTCTAGTGTTGTCTGCCATCTACAGGACCCCACAGATGATCTATGGAGGGGCACCAAAGAAGGAGTAAAAGTGTTTAAAAGTGGCAAAGAGCAAAACGATATGGCCTTCAAGGTGACAAGTTTTTATAAATATTCGACGAATGAGTCAAATGATGATGATATCACCCTTGTTGTCAAATGATTCTCAACTTCATATGAAACGATAAGAGGAAACCTGGAAATATGTGGGGAAGTAAGAAGAGAGAGGAAGATGATGATGAGAGCTCTATTCCACAGTGCTTTAGATGTAATAAGTAAGGACACTTGAAAGCAGGTTGTCATCTTCTAAAGGGCAAAGGAAAAGAAAAGATTGGCGATGGAGGAAAGAGAACATTAAAGTGAGGGATGTTGGCTACTTGGGGAGAGAGTGATGCAAAGGAACTCATTGATGATGAAGCTACCAAGAACAATGAAACTTGTGATGTGTCCATATTTTCCATACTTTTATTGCACATTTTCATAGCATTTTCGTCGTCCAAAGTTCACTTTTCTATATATTATCGCGCTTTTCACCTTATATTTGAATTTCGTAGAGATTTGTGGATTTTCAGGAACTTTGGAGTGATTTGGAGCAATCATAAGATATGGACACATCCGAGCTAGCCGGAGCATCAATGGCAAGGTCCACTAGGTGTTTGATGGGGTGAAGAAGAAGATTGGAGGAGGAAAAGAGAAGAGAAGGAGAAAGGAAGCTCAAAAGAGCACTATGCTCTGATTTTTAGTCAGCTCGATCGAGTGGAACTGTCCATTCGGGCCGAGCTGATGCGCCCAGAACTAGAGCTCCAAGGCTGAAGATACATGCATCACTTGGACCGAGTAGAGTCACTACTCGGTCAGCATGACTTGACGACTGCACTTCAGTTTCCAACACTTTATCGCATTCGAAGGGCTCAAAGCCACTCGACCAAGAAGAGTAGCTACTTGCAGAAAGCACAACAGAACATCATTTTCGAAGCTCTTCCAGCCATCTGCAGCTCGACCGAGGAGGCAAAGCGACTCGACCGAGGAGGCAAGGTGACTCGACCGAGCAGAAGCAGAGATAGAACGACATCTTGAGCCCAGCGGCCCTTTGCAGCTTGACTGAGTAGGACATCTACTCAGTCCGAGTACCTAATTGCTGAAGCTGAACTCAGAACGAAGTAGTGGCTACGAAACCCTAGCTCGGACCGAGCGACGTTGCTACTCGACCGAGTAGGGCGCCGCAGGAAAACTTTTTTTGGGCCAAGTTGAGCCTTTTCCCATATTTTTGTGGGGTCCACCCCCTTTGTATTTAAACCTATTTTCTACCCTAGGTTTAGAGAGCTTGCTTTGTGATTCTAGTTTTAGTTTTAGAGAGTGTTTTTGAGCCGTCGTTATTGTTTGGAGACAAAGACTTGGTTTTTATTATTGCAATTGCTTTGGAATCTTTGGATCTTAATTCTCTGAGTTTGATTCTTCATCTCTATTGGTTTGGTAACGATCTCTCGTCTCTCCTTACTTGTTTTGATGTCGTTCATTGTGATGTTGACTACTATTGTTATTGTTATTGCTTTTGTTGATATTTCCATGAATCACGAGTAGTCGTTTCTAGGGCTAATGGATAAGCCCTAGGATCTTAGGATTTAGATGTAAAGTTACAATTTTTATGTTGTTTTGGTATAAAAGGGATGTGATTTGGTTGATCCAGCCAAGTTTGTAGGAAATCCTATTTAGGGTTTGTGATCCACGATATTGGCACACATCCTAGCCATACTATCATATGAACTTAATTAGTCTCGTTAGTGAATTCAATTAGAGTTCGTGATCCACGATAGTGACACGCACTTTGATGGTTTCCATCGGCGTGCTATATTACTAATTGATGATCTACGTTAGAGCATCAATGAGAGCCATCAAATCACAGATCGAAGCTCTAACACATGATAGCAGCATGAGTATAGATTGAGAATAGTTGTCGTTCGTAATGCATGGATCGTGAGCAAGGCCATCCACTATGGTGGGCCTAAGCACGTGATGCGTTAGATGAGTGGCACAACGATAGTTGACCATGAATTCCACATTTTAGATGCGAGAATCTCTCCCTATAACACCAATTTAACGTAGAAATTATAGCCTAGCATCGACATCTGACGATCCTAGTGGTGACTCCTACTTCCTTAGTATTTATTATATTGTTAATTTTAGATAGGAAATACTTGTGACAACCAATTGAACACCCTCAACTGACATTGTTTCGAGACTTCGAATAAACCCAAGACATTTAAATCAACTACCTCCATGTGGGATCGATATCTTTCTATATTATAAAGCTTTGACACCGTGCACTTACCGTACATTCCCAGAGTTAAATTTGGAGCACATCAAACTTTTGGCGTCGTAGCCGGGGAGGCAACATTTTTTTTACTTGGGTTATTTTCTTAGTAAAAGAACTTGTTAAATATTCTAATCATCCCGCACCTATCCCCATTTTTATTCTTTTTCTTTTTGTCACTAAACCTCCCTCCAGTCAATTATCCTTAAAATAAACAGGCACAATGGAGATGCAAGTGTGTTGGATTAGTGATTTCGATAGCAGCTCAGACGAGTATGGCTCTCCCCCACACTAAGCATATATCTTTCAAGATCTACGTACGGAGGGAGATACAATCGAAGACACAACAAGAAAGCTACTGGAAGCAGTCCGGTTTGTTGGTTCATGAACTGACACGACAGGTGATGAGTCCCAACAAATGATTTTGGATTATATCGTAAACATTATTTCTGATGCAGGTATCATCGATGACGACATCCAGATTAGTTTTAATGGAGATATAATGCACCTCTGCGCTATTGAAACTCCACAAGCTGAAGCATACGAACCACCGAGTGACTCCCAATTCTTGAATATATTGAAGAACACTGTGATTGGCGTTTGGACCACCGGTTCAGTTCGATTTCCTGTGGAGAATCCTATTATTCAAGGGCTCTTGTTCTTCACTGCAACTTATTTTGAAGGTGTGGAATTCTTGGATGGCTTCCTTATTTTTGATGGAGTCTACGTACCGTATGAGGGAGACGCTCTGCATTTTTATGGCGAGAATATCATCTGAGCTGAGGCATGTGAGGACTCCATCCACGAAGAGTGCGCAGAACCTGAGCAACTTCACTGAGACATCATCCAGTGCATTGTGGAATCTAGCCTTGCAGAACCAGACCTCACAAAAGTTTATTACAATGCATTGTCATTACCAAGCTCATCCTACGAATTTGCTGAGTAGAAATTTACCGCTGATGAACCAACAAACGAGGATGCATCCTTATCAAAGGCAAGTGATGATGGGGATACAATGCCCCCTCAGGTAGAACTAAAACCTCTCCCTGCTAATTTAAAATATGCCTTCCTAGGAGAGAATTCCGCATACCCCGTCATTGTTAGTGCCTCTCTCACCGAGCTGCAATTAGAGAGTCTTCTGAAAACCCTTATAGCACACAATAAGGTGATATGGTATATCATTGTCGATCCAAAAGGCATTAATAAAACCATATGCACCCATAGGATCCACCTCGAGGATAACGAATCTACTTCCATTGCGCCTCAAAGGCGATTGAACCCTAATATGAAAGAAGTAGTAAAAAAGGAGGTCCTGAAACTGCTCGAAGTCAACATTATCTCTCCCATTTTCAAAAGCAAATGGGTTAGTCTTGTTCAGGTTATCCCCCAAGAAAGGGGGTATGACCGTTGTGAGGTACGATAGAATGAATTGATATCCACTATGACTGTCACTGGTTGGTGGATGTGCATTGACTATAGAAAACTAAATAAGGCCACCAGAAAAGATCACTTCTCCCTCCCATTCATAGACCAGATGCTTGAGCGACTTGCCAAGCACAAATATTTCTGTTAATTAAATGGTTATTCTGGATTCTTTCAAATCCCATTGCACCGTGAAGATCAAGAAAAGACGACGTTCACTTGTCCTTACGGCACATTCGCATACCGAGAATACCGTTTGGACTATGTAATGCACCCGCGACATTCCAAAGGTGCATGGCGTCCATTTTCTCGGACTTCGTTGAAAATATAACGGAGGTTTTCATGGATGACTTTTCCGTTTATGGCACTAATTTCAAATCTTGCCTATCTAACTTGACCAAAGTCCTAGAGCGATGCTATGATAATAACTTGACATTAAATTGGGAAAAGAACCTTTTCATCGTAACTGAGGGATTGGTTCTTGGCCATGTTGTTTCCTCTAAGGGAATCAAAGTTGATAAAGCCAAAGTCGATGTCATCAAAGATTTACCGCCTTCCTACCAACCTCAAGGGCATCTGTGGTTTTCTTGGCCATGCAAGATTTTACCACCTCTTTATCAAGGATTTTTCTAGTATTGCTCGTCCTCTCACCGAACTCCTTATGAAGGACACCCCTTTTTGTTTTTTGATGCTTGTTTGCAAGATTTTAACAGGTTAAACAAAGAATCTCTCATCTCAGCTCCTACTATACAACCACCGGATTGGAATCTACCATTTGAGTTGCTGTGTGATGCTAGTGACCAAGCAATTGGATTCTTTCTAGACCAAGGAAAAAAGGGGAAGCTTCACGCTATTTACTATGCTAGCAAAACTCCGGATGATGCCCAAAAGAATTACACTATGATGGAGAAGGAATTACTAGCAGCGGTGTACTCCATCGAGAAATTCTGATATTATCTTTTGGGGTCCAAGGTCATTATACACACAGATCATGCGGCCTTGAAGTATCTGCTGAGCAAGAAGGATGCCAAGCCACGGCTGATACGATGGATTCTCCTCCTTCAGGAATTCGACATAGAACTCAAGGACAAGAAGGGGCAGAAAATGTAGTGGCAGACCATCTATCACGGTTAATCCACAAGCATGGGGACGATGATCTACCAATTAATAACTCAATCACCGTGGAACAATTATTTGTGGCAGCTCCTTCTCATACCTTGGTACACCGATATAGTGAATTACTTGGTGAGCAATATATTGCCTAATGGGATGGTGACCTATCAAAGGAGGAAATTCCTCCATGATGCCAGACACTACTTCTTGGACGATCTATATCTATTCAAGATATGCACCGATGGGATCATCAGACATTGCATCCTAAAAGAAGAGATTAGATCCATCATTTTACTTTGCCACGACCAACCTTACGGCGGGCATGCAGTAGTCACTAAGACAACAACAAAGATTCTCCAATGCAGATTCTATTGGCCCACCATCTTCAAGGGCACAAACGACTTTATTAGAGCATGCGACAGATGTCAAAGAACGGGCAACATTACGAACAAAAATGAGATGCCTCTACAAAGCATTTTGGAGATCGAGTTATTTGACTGCTGGGAGATCTTTATGGGCCCTTTCCATCAAGCCACGGTAAAAGATACATTTTAGTGGCTGTTGATTACATTTCAAAGTGGGTGGAGGCCATAGCCAACCCAACAAATGACGCGAAGGTGGTAGCCAAGTTTTTCAAGCAAACGATTTTTTTCCCGCTTCGGAGTTCCAAGGACAGTTATAAGCGATGGAGGGAGTCATTTTATTGAGAGGAAATTCGAAGCAATGCTCAAGAAATATGGAGTCCACCACCGGATTGGCCTCGTCTATCATCCACAAACAAGCAACCAAGTTGAAATCTCTAACAGAGAGATCAAGAGCATATTATAGAAAACGGTGAGCGGATGAAGAAGGGATTGGTCTCAAAAACTGGGCGATGCACTTTGGGCATACCGCACAGCCTTCAAGACCCATATCTAAACGCTGCCTTGCATGCTAGTATATGGGAATGCATGCCACCTACCGGTAGAATTAGAGCATAAAGCTTATTGGTGATCAAGAAGTTAAACTATGATTACAAGAGCACCATCACACGATGATTCCTAGACATTAATGAGCTCGAAGAGATCCGGCAACATGCTTATGAGAACGAGAGAATCTTTAAGGAGAGAACCAAAGTTTATCATGACAAGAAAATCACGGTAAGGCGCTTCGACGTCGGTGACCTCGTGCTTCTTTACAATTCAAGGCTATGACTCTTCCCTGAGAAATTGAATTCAAGATGGTCCAGCCCCTTCAAGAAAACAAGTATATCTCCCGGTGGGGCAATAGAAATTGAGGGGGAGAACAGAAGATTCAAGGTGAACGGGCAACGATTAAAGCTTTATGTAACAGGCGAGCCGATTGAAGATAGAGATCCATAGTCTCACCGCATGTTGCTTCATCATGTGAAAATCAAAAGGAGTCGAGCTTATGACTTTAAACAAGCACTTTTCGGGAGGCAACCCGAATTTTTCATTATTTTTAGTTTTATTTCCTAATTAGTTCTTCATTCTAGTACAAAAACCAAATAATTTTTTTAATTCCTTTGAAAATCCTTATATTATAAAAAATTTAAAAATTTCTGAGGCATACTCTCATGTGCAGGTGACTAATGAAGGAGCGCCATAAACGATGAAGGAACGAGGAAAGATCCAAACGGAGAAGAGGAAAGGAGAGTAGCTCAATTATTAGAGGAAAAGAGGAGCCACTCGACCGAGCAGAATTGCTGCTCGATCGAGCTCAGAGGCCTACAGAAGAAGGCTAAATCATCACTTAGAAACCAATTCCACTCGACCGAGTAGCTTCCCTACTCAAGTCGAGCTCAGAGCAACCACAGACGAGAGTAAAATAGGGGTTCTGATTATATTTCAGCTCGACCGAGCTGGGTAAGTAGCTCGGTCGAGTAGTAGAGGCTACAAAATGAGGGAAATAGCCACTCTGTTTTGGTTTCAGCTCGACCGAGTAGTCTCACATACTCAACCGAGCAGTAACTAAAGAGTGGGGCCACTTTTTTTAAGTTCACACACGAACCGACTGAGTTGTCCTAGCTCGGTCGGCCCCCTATAAAAACGACCCGACCCCACCCCAATTCCCCCACTCAAAATTCCTAACACTCGAGCCCAAGCCCCCTCTCTCCGAAACACTCGCTCGACCCAAACCCTTGCTCGATCCGACGCCCCGCACACCGCCCAAGTCCGACCGACCACCACTCGGTCCGCCTCTTCCCCCCTTCCATCCATAACTCCCATCTCCACTCTCTTTCCCACACAGCTCTCTCTCTCTCACTACCAATTTCAACCCTAAAATGAAATTTTTTCTAATTTGAACCCTAAACTCTTTTAATTCATTAATCTGCAACTAATACTCTTCCTATCATATTTTGCAGGTACAGTTGGAGCATTACGAGACTAAGTTTGGGCTTGGAATACGCTTCTCATCTTGTAGCTAGCTTGGGGGAGGACCGACTTTGAGGCTACGCACATACATCTCGCTTACGATCATCATGCTTCATGAAATTTGGTACACTTGTTTCTTTACATATTTTGCATTACCATATCTTGCGTTCGCATTCCTTCGCACACCACACACGATGCTTCCTAGGACACGGGATAGGAAACCCTCAGTGAAGAAGAGGAAAGACGATGACTCTGGCGCTTCCTCTTCTCGCCGGACATGCAAACGATGTCCATCTCCCACTCCATCTCCATGATCACCACCCTCACGTTCCCCTTCCCCTGCACTACTTGCACTAGAGGGACCACATGCTAGTGCTGCCATTCCCATTACCACGATTGATTCCCACCCCCACCTCAGCCACCCTAGGATACCTTGCAGACATATGGCATTGTATTCAGCAATGATGCTCACCGTGACAGGTTTATGATCATATCCAGATGTCCCATCAACCCCACTAGATTCACTGACATCCCAGCATTGCAGAGTCTAGGGTTGCTAGAGGGAGTCCAGCGCGTATTTCAGGCCATAGGTTGTGAGCACTTCTTGCAAATGACCACGACCATCTATGTTCGCCTCACCAACGAGGCGATAAGCTCCATTTTTGTGGGGTGACCTGGGCATCAGGTTCAGGATTTTGGATCGTGACGTGGTAGTCACTTTCGACGCTATCTGAGCCTTCTTTAGTTTTCCACTCATCCTGGACCCTACTCGAGCCTATTCACCCAGTACAGATCCACTATCTTTTAGTGCCGAGGGTTTCTGGAGACAGATAGCTGGCTTCCCACATTTCAAGCCCTAGCAGGGCTAAGTCTTCCTCCATCATCCATCCATGTCTTCACTATGCTCGGTGCCATCTCGCCACGACTATTATTTCTAGGCCTGAGCTTGGCACCATCTCCCACCTTGAGTTGGTCCACCTTAGTGGGATGACCAGACCCATCTGACATGCTGACGACGGTACACTCTGCCCTTACCTCCTCTCAGATATAGTCTGTTGGTTGTGCAGCTGCCTGGTTTCCACTTCCACCTCTGCCATGAAGATTTGGTGTGGCAGTTTCTTCACCTTCTTTCCTCATGCTAGGACTTGAACTTCCTGTTGACCTCTTGGTTGCGACAGGGCCCACCACGCTGATGCTTAACATACTTGCACACATGCATATCATTCGGTCCTACGGTGAGTGCCATTGGGTCTATCTATTAGGTCATCAGCGAGAGCAGCACATGATCCTACCCCATCCTGACCTCACACGCATTGAGCCGGTCCACTTGGATTGGCTAATTCCTGGCGTGCTCCCCATTCCACCCATTCATGAGCTGGAGACTAGAGTGCTGGCTGCTGAGGAGGGCGATGATGATTGGGCACTCAGTTCTAATGAGTAGCCAGAGAGCGCTGATGTCCCTACCACTTCTACCCCGATAGTGAGCACTTTTGTCCACACTGCTGTCAGTGATCCTACTACCACCATCCCCCACCACTCCAGCCGAGAGTTTTGGGGTAGTCCCACTTCTGTCCCCGAGCTCACTGCATCATCATATTCACTGCCCACCTCTGAGGGCATTTCTGTATCCACTGCTCTTGCATATACTTTTGAGCCCACGCATATTGAGCATGTCCCCACCGAGCCTGCGTCCCCCCACCTACACTGTCTACACCTCCTTCTGGCAGCACTTCTGTCCCCCCACTGCCATTTACACTAAGAGCATCGTGGTATCTGTCACCACGTCTATTTACACGATGTCTCTACCAGCTGATATCCCTATCCCAACCTCTTCACCAGATCTCACATATATTCTTGCATCCACTTCTGTTGAGATCCTGCGTAGGTCACCCTCTCCTGATTTTGATTTCCAACCTCGTGCACCACATGCACAAACCTAGATAGAGAGAGGTGAGCCTAGTGGTGCACGTCAGCCTAGTAGCTCCGACAACACTGATGTCGCCTGACAGTTGTTGAGGCTGAGGTTGCTAGGCTGAGGCGTGACTTACTCGACTTCACCCAGATAGTCACTTCCTGCTACCAGTCTGTGCAGCAGGATATCACAGAGATTCTAGATTTCATCCAAGCAAGAGGTGCACCACCTGCCACACTTGCATCAACTGCTCCTTCTGCACCAATCACACCACCTGTTGCACCACCTACTGATCCTTATGCACCTCCATCTGATGCTATTTCTGGTCCACATCAGCAAGACTCATTGCCACCTCCAGAGGGTGGTGCTGCTGCCCGACTCGTCCTTTTGCACTTGTTCTTCCCTGTTATTATTTTCAGTGCCCATCTATCCTCACGGGGCCTAGTATTGCATAGCTTGGGGGAGAACCCATTTCATCCACCATATTCATATCATGATTTGCATGCCTGTTCTTGCATTTGCATTTTCATTCATTCGTTTTTGTATAGTTCCTTTTTCTAGGTTTTTTCATTTACAACCTACCCACCCCAGCATCATTCTCCGTCTTTTACACGTGTTCTCAGCAGTGAGGACACTGTTGTATTTAGCTTGGGGATGAGTGCTATCTCTTTTTATTTATTTTTCTTTCACTTTGCTTATTTTTCATCTTATTTTTCCATCCATTTCCACCACATTTTTTTCTTTTTAGCATCATATTTCACTTCCTTTTGTGTGCATGCATGTTTTTATTTTACTCTATTTTTATTCTCTTCCTTTTGCTAGATGAATTCTTTGTGATGATATTTCTTATTGCTTTAACTGCCGTCACGTCACTTATTTTCCATGCCATGATACTTAGAGTCATTTCATAATCGTAATCTTCATAAGTTCTTGCAAATATATTTCTTTTGACGACCTCTCTAAGTGAATGCAAGAAGCTTATTGAAACTGAATGTGTAGAGTAGTGTTTAGTATGCTCTCATTGGAAATACAACAAGATTCATGTATCATTAGCATATCTGAAGCCTCGCTTTCATTCTTTGTTCGCATTCTTATTGCATGCTTGATATGACTTAAAAATCTCGCTATTTAACTTTGCTAGTTGATGTGATTAGGAGTAACCCTGCTTATATATGAGTTTAGTTGAAGTATTATCTTACAGAACTGTTTATGCACACTTTTGAGTAAACTGAGCATTATGTTAATTCCTTCTCCATATTTATCTTTTATTTTCCATATGTCACTTGGTTTTACTCCCCAAGGCTATTTCTACCGCATCAATTCTCAAAATTCCATACTACTGAAAAATTTGCTCCAGAAAAGTTCAAAAAGCCAAAAAGGAGCCAAAAATCAAAAAAATAAATTCTATCGCTTCTACAAAATTCAAAAAAAGGAAGAAACAAAAGTTCCAAAAGTGAAAAGAAAAGTTCGAAATTCATTATTTGGAGCAATACTTATACTCTTGTGAAAACCAAAACAAACATTCCCATTCTACCAAAAATTCCTTGGATGTGATGCCTCTGATCAAGCTTGGGGGGGAGGGGTGAAACCTTTTGACCAAATGAGGGAGCATGACATTAGAATGGAATTGTGCACAAACGAAAAAGTTTGATAATACTGAAAATTAGCGAAATAATTTAGTTATAGGGATCTCCTATGATTTGAAGCAAGTACATGCCTGTCTTGACTTCTATTCTATTCTGTATTGCATGCTTGTTGTGCATTCTCCATGCTTCAGTTATAGCTTTTGATTAAAAAGTGCATTGCCAAGATTGTGCATATTTGATACTATGAAACGCATGATGTAGATATGAGTTGATCACACGAACTTTAGAGAGGCCCCTTTTGTTCGATCTTAAACTCGCTAGTATTATATTCATTTAAGATATGAAATCTATGGCTAGTGTGTGATTCACTTTCTGAGTAGTCGTGATGTGTGGTGAATGGCTTGAGATATGAGAGAATAATCTAGCGACCCCCCTACTCTTTGTACTCTTTTTCATTTTCTTATTTTTAGCGGTGAGCTTCATATTCGTCTTTTTCGAGGACGAGTAAGAGGTAAGCTTGAGGGATTTTGATGTGTCCATATTTTCCATACTTTTATTGCACATTTTCATAGAATTTTTGTTGTCCAAAGTTCACTTTTCTATATATTATCGCGCTTTTCATGATATATTTGATTTTCATATAGATTTGT
>JAULAV010007378.1:0-14000 GCA_030789695.1 Scilla litardierei | reverse complement strand
TATATATACACATACATATATATATATCTATATTATAAAACAGGGATGTTATCATGGGTTTTTGGATAAGAGTTTTTGGATAAGAGATTTTGTTTATGAGGAGAATGTGGGTATGTGTATTGTTGTATAAGAGAAATTGGTTAAGAGATAATGGATAAGAGATTTTGGTTATATGTAATTGAGTGTGTTGTTTATATAGATTGTGTATCTGGGTTTGAGAAATTGAGATATGAGAAATTGGTTATGAGATTTTGTATATTTGTGTGTAATTGAAATAAGTGTAAAATTGAAATGTGGAGGGAAACATTTTTAATCACATCCTGGTCACCTCACCCATCACTGAAATCACGTTAAGCTTTGGGTTTGAAATCAAATTTTTGAGGGTGGAGGGAATTAGCGGAGGGAAAACTTTTTGATCCCATCAGATCCCATCAAAATTTTACCCTCTTCTCACCAGTCAGCTCCTCAAGCACGAAGAGCAAGAAGAGCAACGAAGCACAACGAAGAGCAACGAAGATCCCCCATCTGCAAGCTCAAGCAACGAAGATCCCCCATCTGCAAGCTCAAGCAATGAAGAGCAAGTTCAGGACTTCATTCAGGTTTCAATTTTATTATATCCATTTTTGTTAGAGTTTTTAGCCAAGTTGCAAGTTTTAAGCTCTGCAATGAACTCAGCTTAAAACTCTCACATTCAGGTTGAGCCCCCATCCAAGTTCATGTCATCATTCAGGACTTCATTACAGAGCTTAAAACTCTCACATTCACGTTTCCATCTACCCCTTGGCAGTTATGGCAGTTGCAAGGTTTCAATTTTGTCTTTCATTCAATTTTCATTCAATCTTGGTTAAAAAGAATGTTCGGTTGTATAGAGTGACCAGGATCCTGCAAGTTCAATTTAATGGATTTTATGCTTGCTCTTGAAAATAATGGATTTTAATTGAATTTTATGGATTTTTACTCTATGCAAGTTCAATGCAAGTTCAATTGAACTTGCAGGTTATTTCTCATATACAAATTATTCTCATATTATGGATCAATTGAATTTTACTCTTCAAGTATCAAACTAATGGATTTTTCTCAATTTAATGAACTTGCTACTGAATATATCAAGTATACATTCCTAACTCCTTTTGGTTTGATACTTGATATTATTTAGTTTGCAAATAAACAGGATATATGAAAGGCTGAGCTATATTAGCAAATACTATAAATTGAGATTGTTGAGTGGCTGAGCTATATTAGCAAATACTATAAATTGAGATGTTAGCAAATAATATGAATGGCTGAGCTATATTAGCAAAAACAGGATATAGTTGAGTATATTAGTTGTCCATGTGCTACTGAATTGAGTTGTTTGCAAAAAAACTGGATACATGAATTTAGTATATTAGCAAATACTAAGCATAACATCTAGATGTTTTTAAATAATAGTTGAGAATATATAAATTGCTGTCCATGTGCTAATGAATTGAGATGTTTGCAAAAAACATGGACATAAATTTAGAGAATTGGTTATGAATTGGTTTAATAGAATTGGTTATGAATTGGTTATGAATTTAGAGAATCGGTTATAAATTTCTGTCCATGTGCCAATACATTCACTTGATTGAGTTTGAGATAATTGGTTATGAATGCATAGAGATGTAAATAGGAATGAGCTTGCTATTTTGCAATTGATGAGCTTGCAAAATTTTATCCTGTTGAATTGCAAGCTCAACAAAATAACAAGCTCTTTCAACAGGATATATGAATGGCTGAGCTTGCTGAAGACTGATGGTGTTTATATAAACAGGATATATGAACATGATATATGAGTCACTTGAGAAATTTAATATCTCAAGTCACTCAAACATATCCTATTTCTGAGTGATATTTCTGAGTAATATCACTCACTCAATCATATCTCAAGTCACTCGGAATGATTTAAAATTTCAAGGCTAATCTTCAAGCTGTGACTTCATTTTCTAATAGCATTTTTGATAACTTGATAACTTGAGATATGTTTGAGTGATATTTCTGAGTGATATTTCTAAAGTTATCAAGTTGAGAATTCACTGAAATATTTAAATAGGATAACTTGAGAAATATCACTAAATTCTCAACAGGATAGCATTGTCCTGTGAATTCATTTTCTAATAGCATTTTTAAATATCACTAAATATTTTTGAGTTATCAAGTTAGCATTCTCAACAAGATAAATTTAAATTCATTTTTGATAACTTGAGAAATATCACTAATAGCATTGTCCTTTTATATGAAATTCATATTGTTGAGAGGATATTCAGCTTGAGTATTTTAGGAGTTGAGAGGGCTGTTTTGTTGTATTTTTGGATTTTATTACAATTGTTAGGTAGTGCTCAATTCCATATCAATTATGATATGTCAAAAATTTTCAACCCAACTATAAAAATCTTCAAGCTGAAATGAAATCTTCAAGGTGTCATTTTCAACCATATATATTAATTTGAGACTATATATGCTATAAATTTCAGTTGCAAATTCCAAAATATTATATAACTGAAAATGAATTGGTAATTGGGTGTAATTTTCAGTTGGGTGTAATTTTCAGTTGGGTGTAATTTTCAGTGTAGTTGGGTGTTGAAAATAGGCGTATCAGGTGTAATTTGCTGAAAAAATTAACAGGACAAAGCTCATCGGGACAAAGCTCAATTGTATTTTCAGTTGGGTGTAATTTGTTGTAATTTTCAGTTGGGTATAAATTTCAACTCAATTGTATATTCTTAAAGATTGAGCTTGCTGAAAAAATGAGATTGATGAAAGCTTGAGTTTGCAATTGAGTTTGAAATTGCTGAAAGAATATTAACATGCCAAAGCTCAATAATATTAACAGGACAAAGCCAACATGAAACTGATCACATATTGAACTTGAAAATGACCATAGCTACTTACTAATTTTCATATGCATTGTCCTGTTAGCTATTCTAAATGATATTCTTGATATTCTACTTATTCTTGCTATTTTAGTCAATAATAATAGCATTGTCCTGTTAGCTTCATAATGCTAATCTTCATATGCATTGCTAATAACAGGACAATTGGTGAGCTCTTCATATGCAAATTGGTGGCTACTCTTCATAATGCTACTCTTCACTGATAACTCACTTCAATGATAGCTCTTCATATGCAAATTGGTGAGCTTTTATTGCAAGCTTATACTGAATACATACTTTGAAGTATTCCAAGATAATAACACTTTGAAGTATAATTTGAGATTGCTAAAAAATATAATTCTCTCACTTTGAGTGTTATTACAGCTTTAAAATTGATTGAGTGTTATGTGAATGAATTTTTGAATCAATTTTGAGTGTTATTAGAACTTTTTTGAATTTGAGTGTAAAAGATAAATTTTTGATTCTAAAGTGTAAGGATATGTTTTTAATTTTGACAAGATATCCCATGGAATTCAATTCATGGAATTTGAAATTATCAGGATATCGAGATAATTTAATTTTGAATTCAAATTCATTCCATTAGATTCAGTTAAATGGCATATTATATGAATTGATAATTTTGAACTCAATCTGAATGCCATGAACTCAACAATGGATTCATATTCAGTTCATATCCCATTTTCAATTACACTTAATTTTATGTTAAGTTAACTGAATGTTCCAATTTGATATTGAGTATTAATACTATGAAAAATCCCAAAAATGAGCCCATATTTATGCAAAAACAAAATGTTGACTATGAACTGAATTGAGCTGTAATCTTGAAACTTGAAACTTGAAATTACACTCAAGAGTATTCAGTTCATTTAATAACATTGAGTTCAATCTTGAGTTGCTATTTTCAATATCCCATTTTCAATTACACTCAAGAGTATTCAGTTTGGACATAAATTTTTGAGTCATGATATTTCTCAAAAAAATTCATTACATATTTCTCAAGTTATCAAATTTTTTTGAATATCTTGGAAATATGGCTTAGAAATATACTCAAGAGTACTTACAAATTTTTGAATATCCCAGTTTGAATATCTTGGTACTCAGTTTGAATATCCCAGTTTGAGTACTTAAAACCTGAGTACTTAAATTTTTTTGAATACTCTTAAGTACAAAATGACCAGGCCATATTTCTAAGTACTAAATTTTTTGAATCAATTCATTTTTGAATCAATTGAACTCAATCGTGAACTCTTTAACTGGGATATTCTAAAGTTCAAATGATATTAAATACTGGGAGATAGTCCTGGGAGATAGTCATGTTAATTTCAAATGCTTTCAAATGTTGAATCATTTTGGGAGATAGTCATGTTATCAAATGCTGACCTGGGGTATCCCAGTTCAAAATTGAGTTCAAGATTGAGTTCAAGATTTTGTTAATTTCAAAATGTTGCACCTTAACTCTATTTTCTGTTAATTTGCTTCTATGCCATGGTATTTGAACTGGGATATCCCAAGATTGAGTTCATATTTGAACATATTGACTATCCAATCTTGAATATAGTTATCAAGACTATATTCCAAAATACTGAAATCTTAATGATAAAAACACTTTTTCAAGACTATTTTCCAAAATACTGAAATTTTAAACCCAATGATAAAAATCTTCAAGGTAAGTCATATTTGGTTATCAAACTTAAGGGAATGAAATTTTAATATAGGCAATATTTACAGGACACTGAAAGTTCATATCATTTTTTGGATAAGAGAATGAAATTTCATTCTCAAAATTTCATATCATTTTTTGGATAAGACACTGAAATTTCATATCATTTTTGGTTAAGGCACTGAAATTTCATTCTCAAAATTTCATATCATTTTTATAGGACATTGAAATGCAATTTTATTTGAAGGCTATAGTTTGGTCAATACTGAATACTAAATGAGCATTTCAGCTATGTTTTGAAATTGGATAACAGGACTTAAGTTTGAAAACCTTCATATCATTTTTGCTATCTAATTCATATGAAGAGTTTGCAATTTATGGACTGAAATTGCACTTGGCCTTTTTTCAGTCCATTGAAAATCATGTATTTGAATTCAGATTGCCAATTTTTCAGTCCATTTTTCATTTTGCAACTCTGAAATTGCAAACTCTTAGTCCAAGTTGCAATTGCATTCATGTTTTGGTCCTGAATTGAATTCCTATTTTATAGATAGAATTGAATTCCTATTTTCATTGAAAAATGTTTTCAGTCCATTTTTCATTTGTGCAATTCTGAATTGAATTTGAGAAGAAATGTTTATGGATGAGCTTGCTGAAGAATTTCATACTCAAGCTTGCTGAAATTTAAGATGCCATTTTTCTCAAACATTTCAGTTGCCATATGGCTATTCAATATTATGTATGGAAATGGAAATTTCAGTTGCCATATGGCTATTCCATTTTTCTCAAACATTTTATGTATGGAAATTTGGCATAAAAAATATTGTTTCACAGTTACACATATGGCTGAGTTCCAAAAATTTGATTCTTTATGTTTAACATTTCAGTTGATATGGAAATGAGTCCTATTTGTGGCAAATAAAACACTTCGCAAATAATCATGTTTATTGTGCTTAGGATATATTCTGTGAAATGAAAACAACTGGAAATTGAACTGAAATTTATAGCTGTGAAATGAAAATATGATATATCATGTGAAATGAATTCACTCACCTATTACTGCCAATACTTTTTTTAATTCCATTGCAAACTCTTAGTCCAAGTTGCACTTCTGAATGAAAAAGCAACCCTATGTTTCAATATTTGTCTTATGAATGAAAAATGTACTAATAAGCAAAAAGCTCCCCTATGGATAATAACAAATTTTTGTCCTTGTGTTAATGAATAGATTTCATTCATACTTTTGTCCATGTCCTCATGAATTGAGATGTTTGGTTATGAAATGAGCTTGCTGAGTTTGAGAGAAATGTGTATGAATGAGCTTGCTGAAGAATTGGTTATGAATGAGCTTGATGCACCTCAACCCTGGGTGAGTTTGAGAGAATTGCTAATGAATGAGCTTGCTGAAGAATTTGAGTATTGTAATTGATAAGTTTATTGAGTATGCTAAATGTTCAACTTAATTGGGTAGTAATTTGGCAAGTACCCCTGTTTGCATAGAAAATAAAATAATTTGAGTATGCTAAATGTTAATGTCTAATGTTTGAGTAATTTGACATGGAAATAATAATTTAAAGATAGAGTAAATCAAAATTGGATAATAATTTAAATTTGTGCACGTATATAATTATTATTTCCATGTCTAATTTATTATTTCTACTGTTGGCTGATGCTGATGAACCATTGCTCCATACAGACATGGATGGATATGATGATTTCCCTTCATAACATGTCCTACATTATGGCAAGGCAGCTAGGGGGTAAGCTAATATTTGATGGCAACCGTTGCAGCCATATTGGTACATGTATATGAGCCTGAAGCAAGGGAGTCTGAGCCATTGCAAAAAAAATACCCTCATATGGCTGTGGTTATTCACATTCTGGAGGTATGGATATTTTTTGTGTTTGGAAACATATTGCTTACCTTATGAAATATGCAAATCTGTGTTTTGCAACCTACTAAAATTTTCCCAGAAAGTATTTTGTAGGTACTGGGAATAATTGTTTATTAAATCTGGAAATTCTATAGGTATGTATCTCCAAGACCTGCTGGGAAAAGGTGCTTTGTCGTTTCTTCTAATGGCGCAACAGTTAGTAGACTTCGGAATGGATCTATTCTGTATCGCTTTCCATCTTCCTTGCCTTATGGTGCCAGAACGAAGGACGTCTCATGTCCAGCACATGCATACTGTATTTTGGGCTGTATATTTCATGAGGTAATATTTAATCTTGATGACAATTTGCCATTATGTACTTGAGGTTGAGCATTTGCACCAATCAATTTAATCAATTTTCTGCTAATATTTACTTTTTAGGTGGTGACTTGCAGCTTGATCAAACATACTATGTTATTGCCATGGTTTGTTGGCGCAGGTACTCATTGTATGATTGCAGTGCAGATTTCAAATTCTTTTGGTTAAACTCAAAGCTTGGGAAAACTGTAGCATGTAATCCTCCATCTACATACCATTAGTACAGATTCACTGCTGTTCCAGTTTATGACTGCAGTGAGATGGGTATACAAACAACATATGCAGGTATCGTGCATTATGCTAAAGATGGTCTATTTTTACAACAAGTATGATCCTATTACCTCTTAATATCTGGAGATTATATATTTGCATTATCTGGACTTGACCAGCATGTAACTGAGTCACTGCATTCGTCTGCATTTTTTGTGGGTAATTTCGTCTGCAATTTGATTTTCTTATATCTCATCATCATTATTTAAAAATCCTTTGCCATCAAACTGATGCTGACTATTCGTGTTAAAAGCTTGATGACATATTTGGTGAACTTTTAGATGGGTGGGCAACCTGATGTCTACCATCTTAGTTTTCAGTTTTCAAATTCTCAGTGTGGAAACAATTTTTCGGCTGCAGAAATAAACTATGTTTATGATGCATTTGTCTTTGTTTCTATACATTGTCAAGTCTTCAAAATAGTTTACCTGCGGCCCCTGGCACTCCTTTTTGGTAATCTTTTTCTCAGGATTTGATTGTAGTTATTTTTAGGATATGGGGGACAACAGTTGAGAAGGTTAAGAAATGGTCTTTAGAAAACAGAATCATGCACAACTTATAAAGTCATAATGTGTTTTTGTCTTATACTATTATTATTTTTTTTGAAAATTCTGATAGTTTGTTGGAGTTTGGGGTGTTGTGATCTAAGAACATGGTGAAAGCGAAGAATTGCATGACTTTGGTTGCACAGTGGATGTAGATCATCAAATGTTACCTGGAAACCAAAAATGCAATTTTATAATACTAGAATGTTACATCATGAGTGAAGAATTGGAGCAGTCTGCAGTTTAAGGAGAGAGCTTGGCTGCATCATTTACGCAGAAAAATTCTTTTTTGAGATTCATATATAATGTAATACTGTCCCAGGAGGTTATAACATGCCCATGTTGTGTCTATTCTTATGAAGTTTATTGCATAAAAAGCTAGCTTGGTAGATTAGTCTTGATTGTGTGGGAAAACAGATTTTTAAAATTATATTTGTGATCCTGCAAAAAGTCTGCTTTTTTCAGTGATTCTCATCTAATTTTATTTTTTTGATGAAATTATATAGATTTGAATGTGGATGCTTTAATTGTGAGAATAGCCAAGAACGTAATTTGGCAGATTGTTGTACTTGCTATCTTATTAGAAAATTTCTTCAACATATCATGGCAATGGCAGTTCTTTTGAATATTCCCCAATCACAATATTTTAAGAGCAATTTTACTAGAAGACAAGTTGTTTTTATCGTTTTATCACATGTATATTAGTGAAATGAAGAACATGACATCCCATGATGCCACTATGATAGAGTTCAGTTTTCTTAGGACTCTTCATATTTGAATTGTAGCTACACCATGTGGATGAATAATGAGATTCTAGCTGTACAAAAATACAAACTGATGTGTTTATTTGTGAATTTTAAAGTTGGAGGGGGTTGCAAGATGTGCCTATTGTTCACTACTTTAGGATTGTTCACTACTCTTCATATTTGAATTGTAGCTACACCATGTGGATGAATAACTCAGAGTTGTTATTTGAATATGAAAATGAATATCAAATAACATGATATGATCCTGAACTCATTGGGTTCCAAATTGAGTTTAAATTTGAATCCTATGTAATTGTTATATCATGATGTTAAATTGAACCTGAATGCTTTTGTGTGAAATATGAATATGAATATGAATATCAAATAACAGGATATGATCTTGAACTCATCGGGTTCCAAATTGATTTCAAACTTGAATCATGATGTGATTGTTATATCCTGATGTTAAATTGAACCTGCATGTTTTTGTGTGAAATATGAATATGTGATGTTTTTGTGAAATACATATAGGGAAAACTCAGGATATGTGATTATATGTTCAATTTCCCTGATGTATGTGTGAACTATATATAGGGAAATTAGATATAGGGAAAAATCAGGATACACAAAACCATTTCTCATTTTGAATCCTGATCCTTATGTATCATCATTTTGAATAGTCGAGGGGTGTTATGAGGGCCCTCCACGCAAAGAAACAGCCATCATCATCATCATTTTGAATCCTGATGTTAAATTTCCATGATGTTGGAGGGAACTGTTCAATTTCCCTGATGTATCATCAGATTTCTAATTTCCCTATATGTATTTCACACATAATTTCCCTATATGTATTTCTAAATTCATTTTTCACACATATAACAAGATTCAAATATATGCAGGTTGAATTTAACTCAGATTGAATCTATTATTTCTAGGTTCAATTTACCTATCTATTTATATTCATATTCAAATTATGATGCTCTCATTATGTAATACATATAAATAGATATTGTAACTCAGAAAATTTAACTGAATATAGATAGATAAATTTAACAATGAGTTAACTGAATATATAAATAAGCTCAAGATATGTTTAACAGTGCAAATTTCAAAATCTTTCAATGATTCATCGAATCTATGAGTTTCTTTTAATGATTTGTTGTTATAACTCCACAAAATCTTTCTTTAAGCGAATCTTATCACTTGATGGAACACATGTTTCCATGGAATTGACAACCCCTCACTACCTTTAAAATCGTGTCCATAGTCCATTGGCCAAATTTGAAGAAATAATGTTATAGATTTAGTTGTATTCACCACTTATCTTGCAACCCTGCACTAATGCATAATCATGTTCTTGAATCATAAACGATAAAGAATTGTTTGGGATTACTCTAATTTTTAAACAAAAATTATCCTAATCTATAAAAAAATAAACACAGAGTAAGATTTTTGGGGAATAAGTTTTTTGAAAATTTGAATAACAATTATTGTGCTTTGGTTATTATTTTTCATTTAAAATTACGTAACAAAGCATTGGGCATAAAAACTGCTCTTAGGTAAAATAATTTACACCACTTTGCTTCTCCTGCCTTGACTAACATGCTAGCAACATGTGTTAACACATAATAAGCTCAATATAAGCAGCGGGAGATCTTATGGAATATTTTTGCTTTGCCAACAACATGTATATCTGTTGCATTCATGCATCATGCACTGCTCTTAACTCCTTGCTCGATGCCAGGAAATGCGAAGACAGAATACATAGAACTAAAAAAATTTAGTGAACTGAAATTTTACATTTTGTGGGAATTAAATTATGGGGAATTACATTTTGGGGAGGAGCTAAACTTTTCGGGGTAATTAAAACATAAAATATTGGTGGAAATAAATTTTTGGGGAAACTAAAATCTAAAATTTTAAGGGGAACTAAATCTGGAGGTAATCAAATTTTTGGATGGAACTTTTAAGGAAACTAAATCTGGTAGGAATTAATATTTAAGGTAAACTAAAATTTTTGAGGGGAACTAAATTCTCTTTGGAAACTAAATTTTGGAAGAAACTAATATTTTTGGAAAGTGAAAATTTAGCTGGAAAAACTCTAAAATTTTGGAGCGGAACTAAATTTGGAGTGCACTAAATTTTGGGAGAAACTAAGATTTTTGGGGGAACAAAATTCCTTGAGATGAGCTAAATTTTCGGAGATTTTGAGGGGGGATTTCTAAAATGAATCATGTCCACATTTTCAGGGGAACTAAGATTTTGAGGGGGGAATATCTACAATGAATCGTGCCCACATTTTCTGGGGAACTAAGATTTTGAGGGGGAAATATCTAAATTGAACCGTGCCCTACGGGCACGGGTACGTGACTAGTATATATATATATGAGAATAATGGCTATCATACGCCATATGAGAGCCTCTCTCATACGCCCTCTCACATAAAGCACCCAAGTACAACCCCACATGGGCTTGTACTTGGTTGTACTTGAGTGCTTTATGTGAGAGGGAGTATGAGAGAGGCTCTCATATGGCGTATGATACCCATTAATCCCTATATATATATCTGTATCTATATTATAAAACAGGGATGTTATCATGGGTTTTTGGATAAGAGTTTTTGGATAAGAGATTTTGTTTATGAGGAGAATGTGGGTATGTGTATTGTTGTATAAGAGAAATTGGTTAAGAGATAATGGATAAGAGATTTTGGTTATATGTAATTGAGTGTGTTGTTTATATAGATTGTGTATCTGGGTTTGAGAAATTGAGATATGAGAAATTGGTTATGAGATTTTGTATATTTGTGTGTAATTGAAATAAGTGTAAAATTGAAATGTGGAGGGAAACATTTTTAATCACATCCTGGTCACCTCACCCATCACTGAAATCACGTTAAGCTTTGGGTTTGAAATCAAATTTTTGAGGGTGGAGGGAATTAGCGGAGGGAAAACTTTTTGATCCCATCAGATCCCATCAAAATTTTACCCTCTTCTCACCAGTCAGCTCCTCAAGCACGAAGAGCAAGAAGAGCAACGAAGCACAACGAAGAGCAACGAAGATCCCCCATCTGCAAGCTCAAGCAACGAAGATCCCCCATCTGCAAGCTCAAGCAATGAAGAGCAAGTTCAGGACTTCATTCAGGTTTCAATTTTATTATATCCATTTTTGTTAGAGTTTTTAGCCAAGTTGCAAGTTTTAAGCTCTGCAATGAACTCAGCTTAAAACTCTCACATTCAGGTTGAGCCCCCATCCAAGTTCATGTCATCATTCAGGACTTCATTACAGAGCTTAAAACTCTCACATTCACGTTTCCATCTACCCCTTGGCAGTTATGGCAGTTGCAAGGTTTCAATTTTGTCTTTCATTCAATTTTCATTCAATCTTGGTTAAAAAGAATGTTCGGTTGTATAGAGTGACCAGGATCCTGCAAGTTCAATTTAATGGATTTTATGCTTGCTCTTGAAAATAATGGATTTTAATTGAATTTTATGGATTTTTACTCTATGCAAGTTCAATGCAAGTTCAATTGAACTTGCAGGTTATTTCTCATATACAAATTATTCTCATATTATGGATCAATTGAATTTTACTCTTCAAGTATCAAACTAATGGATTTTTCTCAATTTAATGAACTTGCTACTGAATATATCAAGTATACATTCCTAACTCCTTTTGGTTTGATACTTGATATTATTTAGTTTGCAAATAAACAGGATATATGAAAGGCTGAGCTATATTAGCAAATACTATAAATTGAGATTGTTGAGTGGCTGAGCTATATTAGCAAATACTATAAATTGAGATGTTAGCAAATAATATGAATGGCTGAGCTATATTAGCAAAAACAGGATATAGTTGAGTATATTAGTTGTCCATGTGCTACTGAATTGAGTTGTTTGCAAAAAAACTGGATACATGAATTTAGTATATTAGCAAATACTAAGCATAACATCTAGATGTTTTTAAATAATAGTTGAGAATATATAAATTGCTGTCCATGTGCTAATGAATTGAGATGTTTGCAAAAAACATGGACATAAATTTAGAGAATTGGTTATGAATTGGTTTAATAGAATTGGTTATGAATTGGTTATGAATTTAGAGAATCGGTTATAAATTTCTGTCCATGTGCCAATACATTCACTTGATTGAGTTTGAGATAATTGGTTATGAATGCATAGAGATGTAAATAGGAATGAGCTTGCTATTTTGCAATTGATGAGCTTGCAAAATTTTATCCTGTTGAATTGCAAGCTCAACAAAATAACAAGCTCTTTCAACAGGATATATGAATGGCTGAGCTTGCTGAAGACTGATGGTGTTTATATAAACAGGATATATGAACATGATATATGAGTCACTTGAGAAATTTAATATCTCAAGTCACTCAAACATATCCTATTTCTGAGTGATATTTCTGAGTAATATCACTCACTCAATCATATCTCAAGTCACTCGGAATGATTTAAAATTTCAAGGCTAATCTTCAAGCTGTGACTTCATTTTCTAATAGCATTTTTGATAACTTGATAACTTGAGATATGTTTGAGTGATATTTCTGAGTGATATTTCTAAAGTTATCAAGTTGAGAATTCACTGAAATATTTAAATAGGATAACTTGAGAAATATCACTAAATTCTCAACAGGATAGCATTGTCCTGTGAATTCATTTTCTAATAGCATTTTTAAATATCACTAAATATTTTTGAGTTATCAAGTTAGCATTCTCAACAAGATAAATTTAAATTCATTTTTGATAACTTGAGAAATATCACTAATAGCATTGTCCTTTTATATGAAATTCATATTGTTGAGAGGATATTCAGCTTGAGTATTTTAGGAGTTGAGAGGGCTGTTTTGTTGTATTTTTGGATTTTATTACAATTGTTAGGTAGTGCTCAATTCCATATCAATTATGATATGTCAAAAATTTTCAACCCAACTATAAAAATCTTCAAGCTGAAATGAAATCTTCAAGGTGTCATTTTCAACCATATATATTAATTTGAGACTATATATGCTATAAATTTCAGTTGCAAATTCCAAAATATTATATAACTGAAAATGAATTGGTAATTGGGTGTAATTTTCAGTTGGGTGTAATTTTCAGTTGGGTGTAATTTTCAGTGTAGTTGGGTGTTGAAAATAGGCGTATCAGGTGTAATTTGCTGAAAAAATTAACAGGACAAAGCTCATCGGGACAAAGCTCAATTGTATTTTCAGTTGGGTGTAATTTGTTGTAATTTTCAGTTGGGTATAAATTTCAACTCAATTGTATATTCTTAAAGATTGAGCTTGCTGAAAAAATGAGATTGATGAAAGCTTGAGTTTGCAATTGAGTTTGAAATTGCTGAAAGAATATTAACATGCCAAAGCTCAATAATATTAACAGGACAAAGCCAACATGAAACTGATCACATATTGAACTTGAAAATGACCATAGCTACTTACTAATTTTCATATGCATTGTCCTGTTAGCTATTCTAAATGATATTCTTGATATTCTACTTATTCTTGCTATTTTAGTCAATAATAATAGCATTGTCCTGTTAGCTTCATAATGCTAATCTTCATATGCATTGCTAATAACAGGACAATTGGTGAGCTCTTC
>JAULAV010007376.1:0-26408 GCA_030789695.1 Scilla litardierei | reverse complement strand
TAATACTCACATAGTTCAATCACTCTATATACCATAATAATAATACAGACATCAGCACACGTATATTTATAATACACTCCCTAATTCATACGCATTCATCGTATAGTCACACACATGTAACATATATATTCACCCATAGCCTACTACCTATAATTAGTATACTAACACATCTACACATACATAATTAGGATGTGCAATAGTCGTATATACCTCACGGTATGCACGCATGCAACATCCCGCAAAAGCAAGCAATACCAATCAAAATTATAATTCTACTATCATATGCATATCACCTATACACTCAGGCAACAAAACATAACTCTTACGTCTAAGCACAATACATATCTACCTACGAGCACATACTCATACGTACTAATATATTGGTCACTCAATAGGCCTACTTTCTTATCTATACGTACACCTATTATCATCACACCTAGCATATACATAGCTTTACCAATCATTTTATTTCAACCATTATAAGTATCTCTAATTACATACACTCCATCAGATATCCCCGCACTAATTCTTATATACACAAGCATCCCTAGTATGGTATAGCTAACCACACCCAAATCTATAAATACTAACACATAAACAACTTCATAATATCATGAATAACTCCGAGTATATATATATATATATATATATATATATATATATATATATATATATATATCTATATCACACAATAGGCAAGCACCAATATACTATGGGGATATACTCACTCAAGCCCACGTACACAGCTTAGGTACGTGCACAACGACACCTCACAAAGGTCCAAGGGTCTACTAACAACTTAGAGTTGACACAGACATTGACGGGCACCTAAGCCTAAGCAATAGAGGGAGGTCGAAAGCGTGACGAGAGAAGGATCGATAAGCACGAGTTCAGATAGGACGAATACAAGGAGACAGCTTGGTTAGACGAAACATTGACTCAATGGTGATGTTTAGGTTGAGGGAAAAGGGAGATGTAGTGATGCTTAAATAGGATACAGAAAGAAAATAGGGTGAATAGCACAAGCTAAAATACGCGAAATCTGAAAACTGTTGTACCTCAAAAGTTTGGAATCCTCATCTGTATAAAATATTTGAAGGTCGATAAAGCGGGTTGTTCAAAATAAGTTTGAGTCGAACATTCATATTAAGAGAAAAAGTTTTATTGGCTTATCGAAAATCATTAAGAAAAAGGAAGTAAATCATTCACACGAACATTAAGGACGTAGTTTATAGAAAATATTATACGGCAGTAATTTAATATAATTTGGCAAAAATTTTGGAAATTCAAGGAATGAAATTAAAGTAACTGAAGAATTTAAGCTCGTGTTAAACGCTTTCAAAGTCTTTAAGTCATGGAAAGAAAATTTAAAATGATCAATATTGGAACTACTTTTAGAGGAACCAGGATGTGCAAAAATTAAAACTGGTTTACACAAAACCCTTAGCATACGAGCACAACGAACCTGGTACGGATAAAAATAATTGAAAATCATTTTAGTCTAGCAATTTCTAAAAGCATGTATGGTGAGCGGAAAGATATTAATAATAAATTGGTAGTAGAATTATCAAAATTGGTAGCAAAGCTTTAAAATCAAATCATGGAGGGTCTAAATCAGGAAGTGGTTATGAAATAATAATTTTACAAAAATTTGAAGTAGAGGAAAATGACGAGCATAAAATCGACTTGCTGAAAGCTGAATTTCCATGTGACTTGAAAAGTAATTTAAAAGTAAGCGCGATGTGTCGTTCGAAAGGCATAATAAGAAAGGAAATTATAAGTCGAAGTGGACAAAATAAAAGTACGGTTCAAAATAAAATTAATATATGAAAGGGAAAGTGTATTTTCATAGGTACAAAAGTGTAGGCTGGGAAAATACCATAAGCTAGTATTCAAAATTTCGAAAAAGTTCTAAGAATTCAAGTCAATGAAGAAGTATAAAATATAAGATATATATATTAAAAATTGAGCAAATTTAAACTTAGGGAAAGAGGAAGTCGAAAAATACTTTCAGGAGATTCAAGGTTTGTAATAGAGAGGGTTGAAAATTGACGACGATCGTCATGAGGCGATCTCGTGAATCGAGGCAAGGAAATTGGTCGGATGATCAAAACATACATACGCCTAGGATATGAATCAGGAGAATCTACGAGGAAGCTCCTACGGTTGACCAACTAAAGATTAGGAACTAGGCGCTAAGACCTTCTAAGGAGCTAGATGGTAATGAAATGCGTTCAGCTTGGTCTGAAATTGATGAACCCAAGCGAGCGACTAAAGGAAATTCTAGAAGTCTAATATGGTCAGAGGTAGACAAGGACCACTAAGGTAACTCCTACGACGATTAAATCAATTGCTGACAGGGAGTCTAACTAACAGTCAGGGCCTCTAACTAGCAAGCACAGACGTCTAACTAAGTCTTCTTATCACCTAGTGTCATAAGAAACGACTAGACTCAGGGCTTCTGACTCGGATGTTGCAATTTATTTAATGGACATTCCGTTATTATCGTTGTTCCGTTAATTCACAATTGCAAGACGGGACCTGCATGGGCCACCAACAAAACCTGTCACGCCCCGCTTCCCAAAAATGTGGAGGCGAAGCGTGAGAAGGTCCGCTCAGACTTGAAGCTGCAAAGCTGCAAGTCCGATAAGCGTCAATCCAATTTAAAACTGCAGGTCCTTGCAATGCGAACGAAACAAAGATAATAATAATGAAATGAGACAAAGAGATATCTCAGAATATCCATAAAATAAGTTTCAACATCACAGAAAAAGCCACCAGGCTAGAAAGAAAAAGAGTCTAGAGGCCCAAACATGGCCAACAAAAGTACAACGTACAAAACAAAGGTGCCACGCACCGACAACTAACAACAAAACCTAAAACAAAAGAAACTCAGCAAGGTCACCAAGAAAAGTCTCCGGTGTCCACAAAACTCCTCCTGGGCAATCATGGACTCAGACTCAGCGTCAGCAAAACATCACGTACACAGCAACGGTCTCCGGCTCAGGGTCTAACATGTGATACCCAAAAGAGCAAGGGGCACATGTCAGCAAGTCTACAAGAGACTTGTGCAAGGAAACTGAAGGTAGGCAAAAGTAAAGCAACCTAGCAGTTCTAGCATGAATGCGATGACATGGCAGTTAAAGTATGAGTGCAATAAGTAAAGTAAAGTAAAGTAAGGTACGAGCATGGCATTTAAACATGGCATGGATGACAAGTATTACATGAATCATTCACAAGACAAGTACAAGACAAGGAAAGTAAGCACCTCGTGCACAGAGATTCCGTCTTTTGGCTAGAGGGCTGATCAGGCCACTCCTAAGCTCAAGTGACAGTTTATCCCTACCCCTCCACGTGTATCAGGCATTGGTTTTCAGCCAACACATGAGGCCCGCTTCTGGATCACGAGCCAGGAAGTGTTTTAACATGATGGCCTAGGGGTGCACCAAGCCGTAAACACGGAAACACGGATTGTACAAGTATTTTGTAGCGTGTGCTACGATGCAACAATCAATTTGGATGACATGTAAGATGCAATGCATGGCAGTTAAAAGTGCGTACAGATAAGGAAAGTAAAAGTGACAGTTTAGTATGCATGATCAAAAAGTTTAAAGAGTTGGATCTAGCTTCGTTGTCAAGCTAGATCAATTAGGTGACGGATCTAGTTTCGTTGTCAAACTAGATCAAGTAGGCGTCTAGCCAGCTATCATTTCACTGACTAGTCTCTTTTACGCTAGGAACAAGGAAGTGGCCTAAAAACATGGCCCTACACAAGAGTTGGCAAGTTTCACTTGCTTGCAAGTACGACGTCTGAGCACACCATCCAACGAGTCCAAAGATCACAATTATCCTACGTGCACAAGTCCACCGGCCTAAAGTCCATATTATTAATCTTGATTAGTGACTTTAAAACATTTAAAACATTTTAAAAACATCAATTTTAGTCTTGATTAACAGGCAATGGGTTGGGGGTCCTAGGGGTGCAAAGCGTTACCTCAACACGACGCGGAAGCTACACCGGCGTCAGGTAGCGACGCCGGGGGTTGGAGCGGAGCGGCTGTGCGGGTTGGGGCTCTCGGTCTGACCGAGGGCCTCTCTCGGTCAGAGCGGGGGAACGGGGCGGCGGATGATGCAGCGATGCGAGCGGGCTTGGATGCGGGGATGGCTAGCGGTCGGAGCGGGGGAACGGCGATGTTTTTCTCGGTCGGTGCGGCAACTGCTTGGCGCAACGTTGCGACGATTCGTCGCAACGTCAAATTTTGGGTTTTGGAAGAGGCTAGGGTTAATTTCTTGCGAAAATAGGTCTTTCTAGGGGTTGTTTATATAGTGTAGATGGGTTGACTTGGTCTAGGGCTAAATCTAATAGGATTATAAGTTCAAAAATATTTAAAATTTAAATATCAACTTCTCCAACTCACCCAAGGATTTGACTCGGTCCAAATGAGCTGGAAATTGGCTCAAAAATTCTTTAATAAGTTTAAAACTCAAATAAATTTTATTTGGCCGAAAATAATTTAAAAATTAATTATTAAAAATATTATAAACCTTGTTAAAAATATAAAAGTGGTCAAATAAACTCCAAAAATTATAAAATAAATATCGGGGTGATCGTGGTGACAAAAGTGAGCTAACTAAGAAGACGGATCTCAATTTCGACGTCGGAAGACGAAACTAAAAACAGAAACGTCTCCCATCAAAAGTGAAAATCGCCACGTCTCATCGTATAAGTTTAAATTGTGGGAAAACGACTCGAGAAACGTCGTTCCAAAATAGTGCCACTATTTAATATTCTCAGAGACGTTCACAACGACATATCACACGAAAGTGTTCACAAACAAACAAAGTTTAAAACAAACACGTGCCCGGTCAAAAGCACGTGCACGAACAACGTACGACGAAAAGTGGTCGTTACAACCGCATCTCAGGTAACAAAACCTAAGGTACTCCATCAATGACCTAGTTTCCCCACTTCATCTCCGTCCCCCCGCTCGCGCCGGAGGACGTCGTTCCGATCTCCTCTCGAGTCGAACCGTCCCCGCCGAGCCTCCTCTTTCAGACCGTTATCTGACTTAGGCATCGGAGGGGATTTGGCCAGAACCAAGGTCCGGCCTCCCTGACGAGTGTTCTCGTCTGTTCAGGAAGACGCTAGATCCGAGTGCCGAAGCTTCCCTTCGGCACCAGGCGAACGCCATCAAGCATCAGCCAAGGCATCGAGGCCACCCCTTGACGCCAGGAGAGACCGAGGTCGAACGCTTCCATCAGAGCAGAGGCTTCCCCTCAGCTCCACGCCGGCCACGCATCAAGCGAGACGACCGAGGCTACCCCTCGTCGTCCGACCGTCCGAGGCCGAGCACCTCACACCGGGCAGAGGCTTCCCCTCAGCCCCCAGAGGCCAAGGATCCAGATCCGGCCCAGCTGACGTGCTCTGCGTCGGCTACATCTCCGATCCGCGTCGCATCTACACGCGCTCGACGCACCCAAGGGACCCTAATCGGCCCCTTGACCATGTTGACCGGGTAGTCCACGGTCAACGATTCTGTAGTGAGAAAACACTCTGAAACATCTGGCGCCATCTGTGGGAACAAACTATCCCACGAAAAACAAACCACACCTGCAATGACACGGCTTCACCCATCACGGCGAAGGGAGGGCAAGGCTCAGGCGCGAGGCGACAGGGCCCGCCATGGTTGGCAAGAAAGGGCCCGGGCCCAGCGCGAGGAAGACCATGAGGAGAAGACCAAGAAACCCTCGCCGGCCCTACCGGTCGGGAGGACGGGCACGACAGTAGCAGCACGCAGGTCGGACGCAGCTTTGGTGGTGTCGGTGATCATCGATACAACAATGGTACGGTGGCTGCTCATCGACACCGGCAGCTCCTGCGACGTCCTCTTCATGTCAACCCTGGAGAAGATGGGGCTGCAGAAGGAAGACTTGGAACCTCGCTCGGGTCCCGTGGTAGGGTTCACGGGTCATTCCACCCCCATCGTCGGCACGATCCGCCTCCCAGTAACACTCAGAGGCCCGTCAGACTCGGTGACCCTGGCGGTAGAATTTGTCATATTGGGGATCGGGTCGGAGTACAACGGAATCATCGGCTGACCCCTTCTCAACGCCATCGGCGCAGTAGTCTCGACCCTTCATCAGACTATCAAGTTCCGAACGCCAAGGGGGATGGGGCAGGTCGAAGGCGACGCGGGGAGACCGAATACCTGCTACCAACTGGAGGAAGGGCCCGAGGGTCGTCTAGTCGACCAGATGGCTGCGCTCGACTTAAGGAGCGGGCCGAGACCCGCCCCTGCGGAGGAACAAGAGCAGATCCCGGTCACGGACATCGAGGGCAGGTTCGTCTCAATCGGGAGAGGACTAAGCCACGACCTTAGGAGCCAACTGGTCGAGTGCCTGGAGGCGAACCTTGACGTCTTTGCTTGGTCACCGGAGGACATGCCCGGCGTAGATCCCCATGTGATCGTCCACCAGATCAACGCCGACCCCAACTTCAAGCCGGTCAGACAGAAGAAGCGAAACCTGGGTGGCGAAAAGATGAAGGCGGCCTCCGAGGAGGTAGAGCGTCTTCTCGACGCAGGCTTCATACGAGAGGTCTGGTACCCGGAGTGGCTATCGAACATGGTGATGGTCACAAAACCCAACAGAAAGTGGCGAATGTGCGTGGACTTCAGTGACCTCAACAAAGCCTGTCCCAAGGACAGCTATCCCCTGCCGCGCATAGACCACCTTGTGGACAATGCCTCGGGGTACGACATGCTTAGCTTCATGGACGCCTACTCCGGGTACAATCAGGTCCAGATGGACCCTCGGGACGAAGAGATGACAGCCTTCACGACGGACCGGGGAACCTACTGCTACAAGAAGATGCCCTTCGGCTTGAAAAACGCAGGGGCCACCTACCAGAGAATGGTCAACAAGGGGTTTTACTCCCAGATCGGGAGGAACCTGGAGGTCTACGTCGACGACATGCTTGTCAAGTCGAGAAAGCTGGAGGACCATGTCGCCGACCTCAGTGAAACTTTCGAGCGGTTGCGGCGACACAACATCCGACTCAACCCCACGAAGTGCACGTTCGGGGTAAGATCCGGTAAATTCTTGGGATTTATGATAACTAACCGTGGCATTGAAGATAACCCCGACAAGATCGAGGCATTGATCAATATGCGGGAGCCAGCGACGATCAAAGAACTGCAAAGGCTGAATGGGCGCATCGCGGCCTTGGGGCGATTCATATCCAAATCGACGGAGAGATCGGCGGAGAGATCGCTCCCCTTCTTCAAAGTTCTGAGGAAAGCGATCGCAGAACCGTCAGACAACAGGAAGGCGATACCATGGGACGAAGACTGCTCCAGGGCATTCGCAGATCTCAAGGAGTACCTTCGCAGCCCGCCTCTCCTGTCCAAGCAACGAGAAGGGGAATCGCTAAGCCTTTACCTGGCACGCGCGGAAGAAGCGGTGAGCTCGGTACTGATCAGGGAAGACGGTGGGGTGCAATGGCCGGTGTACTACACGAGCCGGGTCTTGAAGGAAGCGGAGGTGCGATACTCGCCCGTGGAGAAACTGGCATACGTCCTCGTTCTCTCAGCTCGAAGGCTCAGGCCCTACTTCCAAGCCCACACCATACTGGTCTTGACTGACTCGCAATTGGAGCAGAATCTCAAGAGATTCGATCGAATGGGAAGGATGCTGAACTGGGGGGTGGAATTGAGCGAGTTCGACCTCCGATTCAAGCCACGCACAGCCATCAAGGGGCAGGCCTTGGCCGACTTCATCGCTGAATGCACTACGGAAGGAGGACATCCCCCGGAGGGAGAAGGCCCAGCAACGGTAAACACCCAGCCCTTATCTTTTCTTTCGGCTGACCACCTCCACCATGTCCAGTCAGGAGTCCCAGAAGCATGGGTAGTCCATGTGGACGGATCGGCAACACAGTCAGGAGGCGGGGCTAGGATCGCGATCTGATCTCCGGAAGGGAACATCATGGAATACGCATTACGGTTCGAGTTCCCGGCCACCAACAACGTGGCAGAGTACGAAGCGGTAATCAACGGCCTGAGGCTGGCCCAGGAGCTCGGGGCCGAGTCCGTGCGCCTCCTCAGTGACTCGAAGCTCATTGTCAACCAGCTTCTGGGAAGTTACGAGGCGTGGGAGGAAGCAATGCAGAAGTATATTGCCGTCGCCAAAGCGACGCTGTCCAAGTTCAAGAGCGCGGAAGTCTTACATCTCCCACGGTCGGAGAATGCGTGGGCGGACGCGCTGTCGAAGCTAGCCTCATCCTCGACCAAGGAGCTGGGCCGCACCATTTACGTGGAGAACTTGCAGTCCCCCAGCACGGAAGAGCGGGAGGTGATGGCGATCGACCAAGATCCCACCTGGATGGACCCGATCATACGGTACCTCACTCATGGGGAGGTGCCGACGGATTGGGACGAGCGTCGGACCCTGGAAAGGAAGGCGTTCCGATACGTGATTCATGAGGGGACGCTCTACCGAAGACGCTGGACGAAGGCGGATGTTCTCCCATACCTGAAATGCATCAGACCGCAGGAAGCTGACTACGTCCTACGGGAGGTTCACGAAGGGATCTGTGGAAATCACCATGGGGGCAAGATGGTCGCACAGAAGATCTTGAGGCAGGGATATTACTGGCCTACCCTAGTCCAAGACGCAACGTACTACGTCCAAAAGTGCCAAGAATGTCAGAGGTTTGCCAACCACACCTCAACTCCCCCGTCGGAGCTCATCCCTATTGTGAGCCCCATCCCCTTTACGAAATGGGTGCTCGACATCCTCGGACCATTTAAGCCGGGTCAGGGGCAGCGGAAGTATCTGATTGTGGCGGTGGACTACTTTACCAAGTGGATCGAGGCTGAACCATTGGCCACCATCACGTGGAAGAAAACAAAAAGCTTCGTATGGAACTCCATCATCTCCAGATTCGGAGTACCACGGGCCATCGTCACAGACAACGGGAAATAGTTCGACTCCACGGGGTTCAAAGACTTTTGCGCGGAATGGGGGATCAAGCTCCTCTTCACCTCTGTAGCGCACCCCAAGACCAACGGGATGGCGGAAGCAGCCAACAAATGCATCATAGAGCCCCTCCGAAAGAAAGTGAAGGACTCCGAAGGAAACTGGCCGGAAGAGCTCCCCGGGATACTCTGGTCATACCGGACGACCCACAAGGAGGCCACCGGTGAAACCCCGTTCATGCTTGCCTACGGAGCTGAGGCAGTGGTACCGGTCGAACTGGGTGAAGAGTCTCTCCGCCTCAAGTGCTTTGACGAAGACATGAATTTGCAAGGCCTGGAGCTCGGTCTGGAGCTCCTCGGCGAGCGGCGGGAGCAAGCCCTAGCCACCATCATCTGCCAGAAGCAAAAGGTGGCCCGATACTACAATTCTCGGGTCAGGGGAAGGAGTTTCCACCTTGGGGACCTGGTCCTCAGGAAAGCAAGCTTCAACCCGGATATTACTCGCAAAAGGAAGCTCGGGGCTAAATGGGAGGGACCCTACAAAGTCATCGAGGTCCTCGGACCCGCTACCTACCGTCTAGCCAATATGGAGGGGAGGATTCTCACTCACGCCTGGAACACAGAACACTTACGCAAGTACTTTCAATAAATGTATTGTTTTCTACGAAATGAATTTACTTAAGTTTGTTCCTTTCCAGATAAATGTGATCACAAGAATCCCACTCGGGACAAGGGAAGCTTCGCCCGATGGGACGCCTGCTAAGCGCACGCCTGATAAAAGGATATACAAAGAGGCGTACAAAGAGGCCGAGGGGCATTCCCCTCCCTCAAACATCTCCAGGGGCACCCGTGGAGCCACATGCTGGCTGTTCATTTGGGTCGCCCCCACGCTCCGTTTCGCCGTCAGAGTGCACATGAAGATCCTCGAAATTGACTCCCGAGAGCGGGAACTTCTTATGGATCTCGGATCGGCAACGGGCGAAACCCTTCTCGAACGCCTCAGCCATGGCTGACTCAACAAAGGAGGTGGCATACTCCTCCACAGCGTCCTGGGCGATCTGTGATGGATCCACCTCCCCAAGCTCACACACCCGAGCCTCCAAGGTCTCGATCTGGCGTTGGAGCTCCGTCCTCCCCACCTCAATCTCCCGGGATCTCTCGCCGAGTTTAGCAAGGAGAGCCCTCTCCCGCTCCTCCGCCGCCTCCAGACGATCGGAGAGCTACAGGGCCTCGGGGGCAGCAACGGAGACATGGATCTTGTCAGCTCCCCCAGGTGTGTCGGCGTCTCCCAAAAGCTCGGCGACCCGTGCCTCGGCCTTTGACTTTGCAACCAAAGCCAAGGCTCTCTCACGGTCTGTCTCTTCGAGGGCAGAGGACAGCTCAGTTATGCGGGTCTCCAAGGACTTGACTCGCGCCTCATCTAACTGACCTGCCTCCCCCTCATCACCGAGGACATCAGGATCTCGCCCGGTGTCGGACTTGGCCTTAGGGAGCGCCGCAAACTGGCGCCTCATCAAAAGTCCCACCAAGGACAACTGCACCAAGGTGACAAAGGTAAGACGGCGAAAGCAGCTAGAGGGAGAGCAAGCAGAGGAACCCCACCTGTTGGCCAGCCTGAATCACGAAGGTGGCCAAACAGTCGCCTCTGACTCCATCCAGTGCGGCCTGATCAGGAGGGAGGCAACTATTCTCGGCCACTCGTGCGGCAGTTCCGCGGCTCAAAAACACCGACTCCTTCTCTCCCACCGGGAAGCGTGGACGAAGAAGGCCTTCCCCTGACGAAGGAAACTCATAGATACCGATCGTAGGCATCGGGGAGAGAGCCGTTCGAGAGAGGCGGGGGGCCGACCCACGGCCAGGCAATCTCAACCGGGGCAGGCCGGTGCTGATCAGCGGATGGCGAGACGTTAATTTCCTCGACCTCCCCGCGGACCCTCTTGGAAGACTCCAACAATGGGGTGGAGGGAGATGGCCCCTTCTTCCTTTTGGAACCAACAGCAGAGGTCACGATCCACTGCTTCTTTCGGACCTCCAACACATGATCCCTCTTACCCGGGCCTGGATCCGGGGCCAGCACATGAGGGCTAGCGGGAGAAGAATCGAGGGGGAATCCACCTGCACCCAAAGAAGAAGTAAGGGGCTGAGAAGAGCCCGAACAACCCCGAATGGCGAACGTTCGGAGAACTTACCCAAGGGCCACACAGTCTTGCGCAAGTTATGGCTGCTGAAGAGGACGTCGATCATCCGATCCCTCGAAGGAATCGCCAGCAGGGCCTTCGCCGTCTGCAGCACGACGGTAGTTGGGTCACCCAGATCAAGGATGACCGCGCCGGCCGCTTCCCAACGAATTGGGAAAGGTACACTCGACGGGAAAACGACAAATACATACTCCCCCTTCCAACGCTTCAGGGAGCTCGGCAACAACAACACAAGACTCATCTTCGGACGGGCGCTGATGTAAATCCATGCCCCCGACTGGTGATGACTCATGCGGTAGAACTGGGCGAAGAGGCGGAGGGAGGGCACCACTCCCTTCAGCATGCAGATGACGACAAACCCGACGAGGAGCCCGATGGCGTTGGGGCAGAATTGGCACAAGCCCACGTTGTAGGCTTGAAGGAACTCGATGATAAAGGGGTGGATCAAGAAACGGAGCCCGTAGCGGAAGCACTTCTCGTACACTCCAACCTCGTTGGGACCGGGAAGGCAGATCCGCTCGTCGGACCCGGGAGCACGAGCCAAATAAGGTGGAAGCAGGTAGGCGGAGCGCATACCCCCGATGGTGGTGGCACAGACCGACGAAGGCCACGCTAAGACCTCTGGAGGCACCCCTGAAAGCTCGCCCCCATACCGACGAATCGCCGAAGGAGGACTGCCCATCAGGTTAGGAGTGACGTCACGCTCCGGCTGACCCGAACCAATGGCAGAGGAAGACGATATGGGGCAGAGCTCGGGCAGGATCAAGATCAACACGAAGAAGAAGATGACGGGGTGGCGGCTCACAACCCGCACAGCTTCTCTAGCAAAGATGACCTCACGAACGGTGGGGATAAACCCACAGCTACACATGGCAGCATCAGGGGACCGACGGCGCTTCGGAACCCGCGTCTTGAAGGTATCGAACGGGCCGACTCATGATGACGCCCAATTAATGAATCAGCTTCGACTGACGAGCCTGTCAAAATCGGCGGAAGTCACATCGGCCGACCCGAACCAACCGAGGCCGATCGACCCGACAGATGGGGGCAATTGTTACGCCTATTTGGCCAAAGCCCGAAAGACACGAGCCCAGAAACCCGACTACTGATCAGAAGCCCATCTGTGAGATCGGGCCCGCCCGACAAGGCCCCCTAGAGGGCCCCCGAACGTCAAATCGGCCCGACTCGGGACGCGTGCGACTCACCCACGGATAATCGCCCCCGCGAAATCCGCCGCCCCTTTTATGACCATTAAGGGGAGGTGCTGGCACGACGCGGGCGAGTGGCGAGTGGGGCGGATCGAGGGGGCGCGATTGGGGGCGGGTGAAAGACGTGGATGACGGGCAGTCATGGCAAGAGGCCTATAAAAGGACTAGGAGGACGACTGAACAGAGGACCGCATCTCAGGTAACAAAACCTAAGGTACTCCATCAACGACCTAGTTCCCCCACTTCATCTCCGCCCCCCCGCTCGCGTCGGAGGACGTCGTTCCGATCTCCTCTCGAGTTGAACCGTCCCCGCCGAGCCTCCTCTTTCAGACCGTTATCTGACTTAGGCATCGGAGGGGATTTGGCCGGAACCAAGGTTCGGCCTCCCTGATGAGTGTTCTCGTCTGTTCAGGAAGACGCTAGATCCGAGTGCCGAAGCTTCCCTTCGGCACCAAGCGAACGCCATCAAGCATCAGCCAAGGCATCGAGGCCACCCCTCGACGCCAGGAGAGACCGAGGCCGAATGCTTCCATCCGAGCCGAGGCTTCCCCTCAGCTCCACGCCGGCCGCGCATCAAGCGAGACGACTGAGGCTACCCTTCGTCGTCCGACCGTCCGAGGCCGAGCACCTCACACCGGGCCGAGGCTTCCCCTCAGCCCCCCAGAGGCCAAGGATCCAGATCCGGCCCAGCTGACGTGCTCTGCGTCGGCTACATCTCCGATCCGCATCGCATCTACACGCGCTCGACGCACCCAAGGGACCCTAATCGGCCCCTTGACCACGTTGATCGGGTAGTCCACGGTCAACGATTCTGTAGTGAGAAAACACTCTGAAACAGGTGGGGCCCGCAAGTGTACCCCACTTGGTACCAGGTTCCGTGCTATGTGCGACGGCTGCATTTTTGCGTTAAAAACATTGTTTTGGGCAATCTTTGGAGCTTTGTTTGAGGGGTCAAACGAACTCGGATTGGAGTGCCGTTTTTCCTACGTATTCACTGTTCAACCCTCTTCGCAGCATGTGTGACATCATTCTTGGAGCTCAACGATATGGGAGAGAAAATTCGTCAAAGTTTGGCCATAGTGTAAGGCAAACTAATTTGATTTTTCTTCTCCAAAAGTTTAGTCACACATTGGAAATTGAGAAGAGAGGAGGGGTCAGCCGCCTATATAAATAGGGACCTACTCCCATTCTTGAAATTCGTCCCAAGCACCAGATCTGAGTAGATCCATTAAACGTGAGCAAGCCCGGATCTGAGCTTAAAGCAAATATTCCCTCCTTCTCCCTAAATTCTTCCTTGCTCCGATCGGGCTCTAGCAAAGCTGCGAAGGAGCTCGGATCGGATCCGAAATATTGACGGAGGATCCACTCATGGTGAAAATTTCTTTGACGCGTGGTTGGCACAACGACAATGGCGTTGCTTGCCTCGGGACGCGGTGCGGTTGACTCTCTTAGAAAGGTGACACTCGCAAGTGTACAAGGTCGGTAAATAATATACCCGGTGAGTACGGGATTGTATCTACAGAGATGGAATCAATCTACAAATTCACACAAATAGTTAGAGCAGGTAAAGAATGGTTGAGGGTTCTTACCACCTTATGGGGGTGAATGGTTGTTTGGATGATCGGTTTTCCTAAATACCCTAGAGTTAGGGTGATATCCTGAGGTTTGGATTCAAGGGAGAGAAAGAGTGCGGGTGTTGAGGATATCGGTATGATTACTCAATTGCTCTGCTAAATATTAATTCCATGATAACTCGATCACTCATCCATTTCAAGGTATGAGGATTGGGAAATAAATCAATTAAACACATATGGGGTGCACCAAAGGTAATTGCTACCTGGGTCATTCCCCTAATTGAAGCTCATGAATCAATCTCACACCTGTTTCAAGATATGTGAGAGTAGTGCATATAGGTTGTGGTGCGCAGCGCACAACCACCGTTCTGTGGCCCCTTTCGGGTAATGCACGATTCAATAGATGGGTCACAACCCAACTAACAATTTGAATTAATGGATGAATTAAACTACTAAATTATGAAATATGGATTGAATGGGTCTTGCATTCATTTCAAGATATGCAATACCAATTGGATATATAGATGCAACAATTACGAAGCACCACCCTTTGGCGCCTCCATGGATAGTATCAAACCCAATACTCATAAGTTTAATTCACCCAACAACATGGATTAACAAGGGGTGCTGGAAATTAACATTAGCAAGGCAATCAATACATCCTACATCAATCCAAAACACCCACACAATGAATCTAGCCTAGCATATCAAGAACAGAAGCAGCATTCATAAAATAGACATAGTTCAATGCAAAGGATGAAAGCAAATATGTATTAGAAAGAGGGTTGGAGATTTTTCACCTAATACAAGCTTCTTCAATCAACAATCAGTCTCAGCAATAGCAAAAACGAAATTAGAAAGCTCAAAACTCTCAAAAACCCTAATCCCCTTCTCAAGGAAGAAGATGATCTAAAATAGCAAAAGATTAAGTTCTATTTTCGTTCTCTCTTATTACATCTGAATAGTAATATTTTATACCCCCTAGAGGTTACATCTCATCCATCCACATCATCATCCAACGATTCACATCAACTAGAGAGAAATCGGGTTAAGAAAAACCCGTTTCTCGTAACCCAGAATGTGGCCGAAAAACCCCGATCAGTCCACTGTCGAACAAACGACAGTCGACTGATGCGAAGATGACTGTTGTTCCTACCAAAGGGCAACATGCATCTGTCTTTAAAACTCACTGTCGCCTGTGCAATCCACAGGTGACTGTAGTTTGCTCTTCAGTCGACTGCTGCAGAAATGTCAAAATAACAGAGAGTTGGCCCTTTTTGCTTCCTCGGTAATCTGAAATGTCAATCGCCTGACGCAAAGATGACAGTCGACTGTAGAATATTACAGTCGATGTCAATCCTCTTACAGGCGACTATCGTTGGGCTTCAGCTTCTCCAGCTTCAATTCTTTAAAGGCAGGCGACTGCCGTTGTTTGGGCAGTCGACTGTTGGGTTTTCCAGGCGACTGTTGTTGCTTCTACAGGTATTTTGCACTCCTCTTCTTGAGTTAATTTAGTCCCTTTAGGGACACCTGAAAAATCCAGAAAAATCCCTATAAATATAATAGACATTTATAATGGTTTGGGAAGTGAAATTGTGAAAGAATAAAATCATATGCTCACAAATGATGAATTGGCTTAAATGTAGTTAAGAGAGCATGATTCTATGGGTTATATGCACAAGAGAAGATGATTATGAGGTTAGAATATGCAATATTTATTCATAATCAGCGGTTCGGAAAGCGATACGACTCAGGACGAGGTGCAGCTCGGGGCACGGTTCGGCTTAGGAGAAACGACACAAGGCCAAAGAAATGTTGCTGAAAATGACCCTTCGTATTCTGTGGAAAGAAGTGAAAGGTATGTAGTTTAAATTAAAACATGCATTTATAAATTGCAAATATGTTAGATAAATCCATCCTTAGGGGTTGGTCGGACCCAACCCTGAGATAGTAGAGATCTTGGCTAGGGTTGTTTCTTTAGGACTAGACTTAAAATATTTTTATGTTGATTTTTTCGTTGCATAATTCGATCTCGTCCTCTGTTCGACTTGGACCGGACGTCGACTTTATTTCCATAGGGACCTAGAAAATTCTTCAGTCATTTCTAGCTCAAATCGTCAATGATATACTAGGCTATGAACATGCTCATGTAGTAGGATATGTTTTCTAACCCATCCCTAGGTTGAAGGAATATGAATCGAAGATATGAAATGGTCGAGAAAGAGATAAGTATCGTCTAATGGGCTATTGGTCTCTCGAGAAGGTGGCTCTCACAACATCCTAATGATCCATGATTCATGAAATTGATACCTTCGTTCATGCTTCCATTTTCATTGTTCTTTATTGTTTTTGTATTGGTTCATGTACGGAGCATTGGGTTGATGACTCTCAGATCAGACGACCTCAGGGCATCGGGTCTAGTGGTGGAAATTTTTAGCCCGGCCCAATAGCCCGCCATGATAAGACCGTGCCAATGCCGATAATTTTGGCCCGAAATCCTTATCGGGCCGGGCCGGCCCAGTTCATTTTCGTGATGGACCCGAGCCGAGCTATTAGCCCATTGGGCGTCCCGGCCCGGCCCGAAAACAATTTGACCGCCCCTTCAATTTGACCGTCCCACCCACTTCGTATTTATGCGTACTAAGTTACTAACTATTCTGTTTTAATTTAACTCAAATAATGTTTCAATTCAGTTAGAATTTTTGTGTTAATCAACAAACAAAAGAGAGAATTAATAGATGCTATATTTTCCTTCTCATTGTTTCTGTATGATATATGCTATATTTTTCTTCTAAGTGTTCTGTTACTTCAGCTATGTGTGATATACAATGATATTAATTGCTACCATTTGTGCATGATATTCAGCCCTAAAATTTAGTGCACTTATTGTTTTGAAGGGAAAATGGTGCACATGTATGATAAACATGGTGAGTAGTGCAAGGGAAATGGCTACAAGGGCAAGCTTTGCAATTATGTTTCATGTACACTACTTCATCCATACAAGACTAAAACTCGAAAATTGATTGCTTGATGCTTAATGACTGTCTCAAGTAAAAATACACTTCTTTATTCTTGAGTTGAACATGTAATTTTGATCAATCTAAGCAACTTAATCTTTTTCAAAATCATCTAATCAGCATGTCCTTGACTCCTTGCTACTGGTTTTGGTTTTCCAAAAACAAATTTTGGATAAATCTTCATTAAATTTTCACAGGTATGATACAAATGGTGAGTATTGTAAGAGAAATGGATGCAAGCTTTGCATTTATGTTTCATGTACACTACAGCATCTTCCATAGTGAAGCTCTAGGCTTTTTAAAGTTCAATGCTCTTCCTCCCTTCATCTCAAAATGTCACAATAATGATAAAATAATGTATGAAAAAAATAATTATTTCAACACTATCGGATCGGACCGGGCGTCACGAATTTTTATCGGACTGTGCCTGGGCTGCCCTGGAATGCCCGAAGTCTTATCGGGCTGGGCCGGGCCGGCTCGGTCCTTTAAGAAATCCGGGCCGAGCCGGCATGGCCCGATAAGACCGACCTGGTCCGAATTGCCACCTCTAATCAGGCCAAGAAGGACCCACTTGGACCTACTAGCTTAAACCAATAATATCCTTATTTATATGAACTCCTCCCAAGCTAAATCTTTCGGTGCGAGGCCCCAATGCTTTCTGAGTCACGAGGATCCGGCTACTCAGCGTCCCTGGGAGAACGGTGCAAATCTAATTCTTTTACACACAAATTTTTATTTGATTTTCTTCATTTATTCATCCATTCATTCTATCTATTTCTCTCTCTATTTGAAGGCATGAATGGGTTAAGCAAAGTCAATCCTCAGTATTAGGTGATGTGTTGTTATCCAAGTCTCGAAGGATTATAAACCATTATACTCAACTATCAATTTTACGGCTCATGCATAAAGTGGATCCCTAAGAAAAATCCAACATAGGTCAATTTCGAGTACTACTACCCTAGGGGCTATGAAAATGGCCATAACTACCATATTAAGTGGGATCTGAAACTAAAAACATATCATAGTCAAATATCCTAATCGACATCGAGGAAATCGAGGGTAAAAGATAGAAAATGAAATTCCATTCAATAAACAACACATAATGAGTCTCGATTTCATAGAATTCTCAAAACGTATGTATATATAAACATATGAGTGCATGAGAGTGAATGATGCATGATGCGAATGCAAATAGTTTTGTTGTTTTTTATTTTTCAATTTTTTTGAATGCATAACAAGAAGTATAATGCATGTGAAATAGGAAATGGGAGAAGGAAAACGGGGGTATATATATGTATATGTATATGTATGTATGTATATATGTATGTGTATGTATGTATGTATGTATTGTTTTTGAAAGATAAACTAGAGACTATATTATACAATATACAGAAGTTACAATGTGGGGTTCATATAACTGATATTAATAGAGGGAGGATAGGACACAAGCGTCGTCACTCTCTAATATCAATTCCAGATTATATGCATCGACCACAGCCCATTACATAACACACTCCTCCAATTTGCTTTAACTAGAGTAAAAAGGAAAAAGTAAAAAATAAATAAAGAGACAGATCATCCATTATCAAGTATGTCCCAATTCTTAAACGCTTCAGCCCCATTCCCATCTTCATCACGCAAGGCTATTCTAACATCTGCGGATATCTCTTCAAAGAGTGTTGTCTTCGGCTTCGCTATATTATCAAAAACTCGCCTATTGCGCTCTCTCCACAAGTGCCATACAGTGGTATGTATGTATGTATGTATGTATGTATGTATATCTATTATACAAAAGAGGGATGTTATCAAGAGAAATTGGATAAGAGAATTTGGACAAGAGAAATTGGATAAGAAATGAGATTTTGAAGGTTTAGAGAGGATGTGGGAAATTTTGCACATACAACCCATGTTTTTGAATTTTTGCCCCTGGACCCTCCCCCCACACATACCCACACTTTTTATTATTCCCCCTCTTTCTGTTTCCCAGTCCACAGGATTGAGTGGTTGTGCGCGGTGAGCAATTCTGGGTTTGGGTGGTTGTGCACGGTGAGCAATTCTGGGGTTGAGTGGTTGCAACCCCAGAATTGCTCACCGTGCACAACCACTCAAACCCAAAATTGCTCACCACGCACAACCACCCAACCCTAGAATTGCTCGCCGCGCACAACCACTCAAACTCAGAATCCCCCTTTTCAACCATTTTTTCCTAGTCCACGTGCACATGTGCACGGGTTATTTGCTAGCATGCGCATGCACACACATGAATGAAGGGGTGGTGATAACAAGAAAAAATAAATGTGGGCATGAAATGCTCCTCCGACAAGCTAAATCAAACATTTTCCTCAATGCGATATAATCGTGAAAATATGAGACGTATGTGTGAGGAGGAAGAGATGGGTCATCTCATCATGAGGTGTCGCCTTCAGGTGATGGCTGTGTAGGAGATGTGGGGAAGGTGGTACATCAGAAGACGGTGAGACTGCAACATCTATGGATGGTGGTGGTGAAGTGGATGGAGTTACATTGGTGGATGGGGGAGGCGATAATGGTGCTCCAGATGATAGAGGTGGCGAGTGTGGAGGTATGGGAATATGAGGTGTAGTGATGGAGGGATGTGTAGATGTCGATGGTTGACATAGTGATGGCATGAGGAGGATGATAGGCATAGCTACGGGGTAGTGCCCCTGTGAAAAGTGCCAACGATAGACGGCGTTGAACTATCGGTTTAGACTCTGAAGTGTGGTCAAGATGCCGTCCATGGCGAACATAAGATCATGAAAGTCATCCTCCACTTGATACGCTCGTCGGTGGAACGAGGGGGAGGGGGAGGGTTAGAGTGGCTAGTACCCTCGCCATGTGGGCAAGATCTCCGTGAGAAGTAACGGTGTGGTGGTGGCCTAACGGGGCTTATATGTGCCGTCATAGGATCGGGATTGATAGGGGCTAGAATGAGGTGGGTCTATACCTGCGTAGGTGGGGGAAAAGATGGATCAGGTGGGAATCTCCACTGCACGTCAGTGCAGAAGCGATCGGGGTTGGGATGCGTAGTGTAAGGGGCATGGAGGGGCCCATGAAGCCATAGAAATCTCTCGTTCGCTAAAGGTTTGATCATATACATGTTAGTGAGGACGAAGATGTCGAGGGAAGTGGGGCCAGGAATGTGGAGCATGTTATCTGAGATCTTAAAGGAGATAGGAGGGAGCTAAGCGATGATAATAATGAACCCTCCACAGCATATCTTAGCGTTTGGGCTGCTTAGGGTATGGAAAAATCTCTGGGCCAACCAAGAACCGGCATTATTGAGATAGCTGGGTGAAGTGGTGCCGTCATTGTGAACTTTGCAGGGTTGGGTCATGGACCAGAGGATAAATAGCTCGTCCTGTGAGACTTGGCCTGTCTCCAACCTGCAAAATATAGAGTTGGAAATAATACGATGTGCCAGGCGAAGTCATGGATGGATAATGGAAGATTCTTTCGCTCTGGTGATATGGAAAGGAGAGAGGCCAGTGATCTGCTACCAGAAAATGTTCTGATCGTGCTCATTAGGAAATGGGGTAACATGCGTGATAGCAATGGGAGTGAGAGAAGTGGGGCATCGAAAGAGAGGGTTCGGAGAATTGATGAACATGGCGTAGTCCTTGTTCATCAAACAGAAAGTGAACCCTGAACGTTGGTGCCTAAGAGAACTAAGAAACTATAAGGTGGGTCTCTTATAGGTTCGGGCATCACACACTAGAAACTCATCCCACCCTTTGTTATGAAGGAGGGTCCAGACACCCTTGACGAGTCCTAGGGAGTCAAGAGCGGGTATGCGCGGGAATTTGGTGGGTACAATGACTCGTCGGAAAAATAATGTGTAAGTGTCACGTTGACGTTCGTCAACAAAAATGATCCTTATGGGGTCAATCAGTGGGGTTACGATGGGTGGCGATGTTGGTGCAGCAGTGGATGTGGAAGCCACATCGGTGGACATGCGTGGACGCGTGTTTCTACCCCGGGATGGCCCTGGTGTAGTACGCTTGGTGCGAGTGCATGGAGGCATGGTGTGAATGCAAATATGATCGTGAATGCGATGTGTTTATGCCAACAAGTGTGCCAACAATTGAATCCCTTTCAACTTAGCAAAATCAGTGAGCAATTGAGAATAATTGGGTTTAAAATTGAAATTTTGAGAGAATGAAGGAGTATACCCAAGATGGTGATGATTCTTACTAAATGGCAGTGCACCAAGTCTCGGTCGAAGTCCTTAAGCTCTAGAAATGTTCTCCAAGCTTTAGCAATGCCCTCACATCAATTTGATCCCCAATAGAGACCTAACTCGGTCATTTTAGGGTTTTGATGTCGGCCGTTTTAAGTGGATGGTGACCATGGGAGAGGAAATTGGAGGCGGAGGAGGGTATGGGTGATGATTTTGGAGAGAGAGAGAGAGGAAAAGATTAGAGGGGTTTGGGTGATCGGAGATGGAGAGATTGGGGAGAAGAAGTCGAAACAATGGAGGAAAAGACGTGTAATGCGATCGAGTTGGGGCTGAGGGTTTATATAAGCAAGCAACGCGGTCGTGCTAAACAGTCGGTTGTTTGGGAATTGGTTGCGTTGTTCGAGGGATTATGGGTTATGGGGTTTATGATTGACACAGTCGATTCGATACGGTCAATTTAATTCCATATCGACTGAGTCGTATGGAAATCTTGATGCCCCAAAAGCTTGATCGACAGGATGGTTTTGAAAATTACGCGACCGTTTGATAATTCTTGGCAGAAGACAGTAGGTTGGTATACCTTAAACGGTCGCTCGTTTTGAGTCAAATGACCGTGTTGTTGATGTAGAATGAGTGTGATTTTGGCTTGGATTTTTGGTAACGACGCGGTCGTTTCAATTTTGTCCAAATGATCACGTAAATGGAAAATGAATGAAGATTTGGCCTTGGAAATTGGATTGACGTGGTTCGTTTCAAGGAATTCACATGCATGCGTGTAGGGTGATGTTTTGGCTCAAAAATTCAGTAAGTCCACATACCTTAAATGATCGTGTCGTTTGGACAAAATAGCTGCGTTGTTTTGGCTCTTCCCTAGCAAAGGGTTTCCCTCATTTTTGCTCTGTTCGACGCGGTCACGTGCGTCAACTCCACGCGGTCGCCTTGAATTGTTTCTGTTGCTTCCTTAGATTCCTCGTTTTCTCCTTTCCAAGCAGATGTATGGGGTTTTCCATGCGATCGCATGGGGTATCCCATGCGGTCGCGTAGATCTCTCTTGCATTGAGAAATTTTGATATTAACTCATTGGGTTTGGGGGTTTTATTCAACTAGGATTATACTATTCTAATTAAGATAAAAATAAAAATGAAGACTAAAGCGAATCAAAAACATGGGTTGCCTCCCAAGAAGTGCTCGTTTATAGTCTTGAGCTCGACTCCCGTTGTAATTTGCTCATGGTGGCTCTGGAGTGGAGAGCATTGAAATCGCTTCGCTTCTGATGGGATCTCATGTGACATTCAACCTTTATCCGTTGACCTTAACAGGATCGCCTCTCCTAATTACTTCGACTGATCCATATGGAAACACTCGTGTGATCTTGAATGGGCCAGACCATTTTGATTATAGCTTTGTCGGGAATAAATTTAGCATTGAGTTGAAGAGGAGAACCATGTGGCCTTCCTTAAACTCCATCTTCATGATGTGTCTGTCGTGCTAATGCTTCGCCTTTTCCTTGTAGATGCGGGAGTTCTCGTAGGCGTCAAGTCTGAATTCATCCAAATCGTTCAGCTGCACAAGGTGACGCTCTTGTTCACTCTTGCTGTCGTAGTTCAAGTGTCTGATGGCCCAATTAGCCTTGTGTTCTAGTTCCACTGGAATGTAACATGCCTTCCCATAGACGAGGTGACGATATGGCCTAATTAGCCAAGTAAAGACTCCACCTTGTGGCACGCCTTCCACAAGGTGATGATACGAGAAAGTTTCGATTGGAGTTTTATAGGCAGTCCGGTAGGCCTATATTGCATCATCCAATTTCAGTGCCCAGTCTCTTCTTGAACTTGCTAAAGTTTTTTCCAAGATATTCTTGATATCCTGGTTGGAAATCTCTACTTGGCTACTCGTCTTAGGGTGATAAGCAAGTCCAATGCGGTGATGTATTTCATATTTCTTCAAGAGGGCCTCAAATTTATTTTCGATTAAATGCTTTCCTCCTTCATTAATGAACACTCTTAGGATTCTATATCTGGGGAATATATTTCTTTTTAAGAACTTGGCTACTAACCCGTGCATCGTTAGTTGGCGAGGCTATCGCTTCGATCCGTTTAGAAACATTGTCCACCACAACCAATATGTATTGGTTTCCGAGGCTAGACGGGAATGGTCCCATGAAGTCAATTCCCCAGACATCAAACACCTCTATCTCCAGGATTTTATTCAATAGCATCTCATTCCTTTTGGACATATTTCCTACCCTTTGACACCGGTTGCATCCCTTGACGAAGACATTCACATCTTTGAACAATGTAGGCCAGTAGAACCCACATTGAAGAATTTTTCTACGGTCTTCATTGTAATCACATGCCCTCCATGAGGTAGAGTAGGACAATGCGATATGAAGAACACCATGTCACTTACCAGGATGCATCTCTTATTAACCTGTCACTGCACGTTCTGTATAGGAGTGGATTGTCCCAAAAGTAGCTCCAAATGTCATGTAAGAATCTCTTGCGCTGCTGCAAAGTTATGTCTTATGGCATGATGCCACAGGCAAGGAAATTCACAATATCGGTAAACCATGTTGTTTCAGCTAGGGTGACAACAAATATCTGATCATCTGGGAAGGAGTCGTTTATCGGTAGAGAGGTGTTTGGGTCTTCATAAATAAGGCTCAATATGTGGTATGCAACTACTGTTGGATCTGGATCTAAGCCTAGAGGGAGGTGGGTGAATAGACTATTAAAAATTCTCATAAACACACAAGCAATCACATGCAGTTATTATCAGATGAAGAGTAAATATAAAGAAATCACAGAGTGCACAACAGATTTACCCTGGTTCGGTCACCCCAAAGACCTACTCTGATATCAAAGAAGATACTAACATTAATATGTTATTGGTGCAACTACAGTGATCTACGAGCCACAACTCAATTCTCATCTAGTTCGTACTGCACTTTCCAAAGTGCTAAACACTATCAATCAAGTAAATGCTCTCTCTTGACAAGCACCAACTCGTCAAAGATTCTCTTGTCTAGCCCTAACTAGACAAGACCCCAAAAGAATGAATAAAGTAACCTACAAAGATCAACACACCAATATACGAATTCAAATAAGTATGGAGTTCAGAAAATCTCTGTTCGTGTAGATGTCGTTGTCTCTGTCGTTAGCTCAGGTCAGAACTAATCTGACAAGATGTAGTCGTCATGGCCTCCTCTGGATGATGCTTTGAAGTTGCGGCTATGGAGGGGCTTTGCATCTTGCGGCCTAGGAAGAAGTGTCCCTTGAAGCACTTGCGTAATGAAAAAGGCTTGCTTGGCTGGTTGCGCAATGGTAGATGACCCTCCTTGAAAACTTGAGGCCTTGCTGCCTTGGCAATGGAAGAGGGATGAGCTCCTTTGCTTGGGCTGTGGAAGGGGCCCCTCTTGATACTTGCACAATGTATAGGGCTTGAAGCTTGTTGCGACCTTGAAGCACTTGGAAGATATTAGCAAAGGAGAAGCTTGGAGTTGCTTGCGCAATGAAGAGAGGAGGAGCTTTGATCCTTGCGTAATGTGGACGATGTCCTTCTCTTGGAGTTGCGGCAAGGTTGTGATGAAGCTCCCTTGAAGACTCTCGGCAATGGAGGAGGAGCCTCCCTTGAAGACTTGCGCAATGAAAGTTTGAAGAGAGATGCTTTGCAAGTTGAATTTCGGCAATGGAGGCTTTTTGTAAGTCTAGGCAACAATTTTTCTTTTAGTTGCCCCTCTTCTTTCTTCTCTTTTGGAGAGGGTTTATATAGGAGAGGGAGAGAATCTTTGGCTCGTGTAGAATCCCTTAGAATATGGAGGTTGGATGGAATCCTAACTTGAATAGGATTTGAAACAATCATATGGAAGATCTCTTCTAATTACAATAGGATATGGAGTTTGAATTTGGATTGCAATAGGATTTGAATTCGAATGGCAATGTGATTTGAATTGGATCTCATTTAATCACAAATTGATTTGCATGATATTTGGTTCAATCACTTTAAATTTGGGTCAACCACTTTGGGATTTGGTTCACCCACTTTTGATGTGAATGAGATCGCTCCATATCTCTTCAAATTTGACCACGTCCAAATTGCAAATGAATTGCAATTTCTCCATCACTTTGACTAAGTCTTCTTTGCATATTTCTCCATCACTTTGACTAAGTCATCCTTTGAATATTTACGATCTTGCCACTCCTAAAAACACTTAGCACACACATCAAATCGTTTACACACGTTTGTAATCATCAAACACAAAGTCATCGATCATTGTATCCAACTACACGTTGTATCCAACTACACGTTGTATCCAATAATCTCCTCCTTTTGATGATGAAAAATCAGTATAAGATTTGAGCAATAACGCTCTAAAAAATATCATCGTGACATGTGTGTAAAGTGTGTTGATGTGTGAGGAAGAAATTATACAAATACAATGATATGCAATGATGTTTACCATGAATGCATGCTCTCCCTATATTCATGCTCCCCCTTGAACATATATTCATTAAGCACAATATTCACATATTCACTTTATCCATTAGGCACATTAAGCATTAAGCACATCATTCAACCAAATCTTTTCAATATTCTCCCACTTTTGTTATCATCAAAAGTGTACAACAAAGTCAATGCCATGTCATTTGCAAAAAAAGAGAGTATTAAAAACTATAACAAACACTTGTGTAGTCATTCGTAGAATAAACAAGTCAAGTCCAATGAAAATTATAACAATGACTTCTACACCATCGTGTAAGTGTGATGATTAAACATTGAAGCACATAAGGAGAACTTTCAAGAAATTCAACCAAAAACTAATCCACTTTTCCATGTAACATGATATCATCTAGGATTGATTTTCTCCATCTTATTGAAAATAAGTTCAAGTTACCACACCCAAAAACATAGCCTATGAGGACTCTTAGATGTGGGGTATTGCTTGACGAGTATAACACCAATGCTAAAGTTTACTCTCAAAGCTTATGTTGGATACTCATTATAACGACTGCTTTTCATGTATCTGGATTTATTATAATATAATATATGTTTTGGTGGATTTTCTCCTCATGTGTGGTTTTTGTCTCCGTGACTTTCATTTCGATCGTTTCGTCGTGTTTTCTCGTCTCTTCCTTAGGATCGTCGATTTCGAAGCATGTCATTCGTGACGGGCTTCATAACGGTCGTATCTTACTATTAGATCAAGCCTAGAAGTCTTAGGAATCGATCCCGGAG
>JAULAV010007375.1:0-25000 GCA_030789695.1 Scilla litardierei | reverse complement strand
GTTTGGTGTCATCATCTAAGTAGATGTGGTGTTTGCAAACTAGGGGGTCAATACCTTTAATGTCGGCAATTGTCCAACCAATTGCCCCCTATGCATTTTAAGCACTTCTAACAATTGCATTTCTTGCTCATTGGAGAGTTTAGAGGATATTACCACGGGGAATGTGCCGGATTCCCAAAGAAATGCATACTTCAAATATGGCGGCAACGGCTTCAAATCCAAGGATGGGTGCTCCAGCTTCGATGGCCATTGGTATGGCATGTCCAACGGTAGCAACTCAAAAGATGGCATCCACTTAGTCACCGTGCCAACTTCCTGCAACAAACAATCGGTGTCAATGTTTTCACAAAAATGCTCACCAAAATTAAGCGCTTCAATAAACTCCGCATCAGAATGCTCTTCAACTAGAGTCTCAATCATGCACGCATCCTCAAACTCACCATCTCCCGATGGCAACTTACAAGCATTAAAAATGTTTTAGTCAAGCGTCATGTTGCCAAACGAGATTTTAAGTTGATCATCCCTACAATTGATTATAGCATTGCTTGTGGCTAGGAATGGTCTACCTAAGATGATGGGGGTTGGTGTTTTGGTTTGAGGCCCAACGATATCCAACACGACAAAGTCCACCAGGTAGTAAAATTTGTCCACTTGGACGAGCACATCCTCTATACTACCCTTGGGGACCTTGATGGATCTATCGGCCAATTGGAGAATAATGGATGTAGATTTTATTTCTCCAAGCCCTAATTGCATATACAAGTTATATGGCAAAATGTTAACACTCGAACCTAAATCAAGGAGGGATTGCCCTATCTTTTGGGTTCCTATGATGCACGGGATTATAGGTGAGCCGGGATTCTTGTATTTAGGAGGGGTGTTATGTTGCACAATAGCACTAACTTGTTGCGTTAGGAAGGCCTTTTTCTTAACACTAACATTCCTCTTAACGGTGCACAAATCTTTTAAAAATTTAGCATATGCTGGAATTTGATTTATTGCATCAAGAAGAGGAATATTGATTGACATTTTTGAAATATTTCGTGGATTTTGGATTGAAACTTATCTTTCCGTGGAGGTTGAAGCCTTTGAGGGAAGGGTGCGGGAGGAATATATGGTTCGGGCTCTTCAATGACGATCTCTTCGGAATGGTTGCCGTTGTCCAATCTTCCCTCTTACGATGGCTTCATTCTCTATAACTATCTCCGCCTCGACTCTCGGTGGCTCCGGCTTCTCAATTTTTCGACCACTCCTCAAGGTTGTCACTGCTTGATAAGACTTGACGTTGGGTCCTCCCGATGATGAATTCATGTTAGGGTTGGGGAGTGGTTGTGCCGGAATCTTTCCCTTCTCTAGAGTTGCTACAAGCTTCGCCATCTTCTTGTTGAGTTGTTGAAATTGTTGTTGATATTGCGCTTGGGTTTGTTGTAGTTGTTGCCACTGTTAGAAATTGGTTTGATTTTGCGTTGTTTGCATTTGGATGAATTGTTGCAATGTGTCGCTCAGAGATTGCACTTGGGGTTCACTTGTTTCATGCCTTGTTGATTGTTGTTGTTGTTGTTCAAGGGTGGGTGATATGATGGTTAAGCTTGTTGTTGTCTTTGGGATCCCCAATTCAAATTCGGGCTATTCCTCCAACTCGGGGCTTGATTGTGGAAATTGTTGTATCCTTGCCCTTGGTTGGAATTCGCCACATAATTCACTTGAGTGTGGTCTTGAAGTACTTTCTTTGCTAGCGGTAGGTTAGGACATTGAGTGATACCATGGTCTGTGCTACTGAAAGGTTACAAAGCCCTTCATTACCAACCGTCACGGCCTTCACTCCTTTCAACTGTAACCCTTCAAGTCTCTTGCAAATGATGGCCTCCATTCTTGCTTCTAAGGCTTCCTTTTGGGTCAATGTAAGGAGACCTCCACAGGCTAAAGGTTGAGATAATTCTCTTCTCTCAGATTCAGGAGTTGCCTCCCAACTTCGTGCATTATTTGCTATGGACTCTAAGTAGTCACATGCCTCCTCTGGTGTCTTATCCAAGAATTCCCCATTGCACATCATTTCCACAAATTGCTTCATGGATGGGATGAGTCCATTGTAAAAGAAACCGATGAGACGGTATTCATCAAATCCATGATGTGGACATACTAGAAGCAGCTCCTTGAACCTTTTCCAAGTGATACCAAAGCTTTCATTCGGCTTCTGAGAAAATTTTGCCATTTGCCGCTTTAATCCTTAAGCCCTGTGCAAGGAAAAAAAACTTTTTTAGAAATTCAGCTTGCATTGCCAACCAGGAGTTAATAGTATGGGGAGGTATAGCATTAAACCAATTTTTAGCTTTATCCTTTAAAGAAAAAGGAAACAGTTTTAGATAAATGGTTTCATTGCTTGCCTTCCCATCGAAACATGTAAGGCAGACATCTTCGAAATCCTTTATATGTAAATAAGGGTTCTCCTTCTCTGCACCATGAAAAGTGGGGAGAATTTGAAATATCCCAGGTCTTGGGCTAAAGGAATTCGCACTAGCTGGAAGCACAATGCATGAGCCGGTAGCAGATCTACTCGGTCTCAATACATATCTAAAACTTTGATTACCCTCATGTTGAGAGTGATCGTCCTCACTATGATTGGTGTTGTCATTACCGTTGGTGTTGGTATTGTTATCGGCCATATTTACGTTTCTTACTAGTCTATGTGTTCAAGGAGTCCTTAACCACATAAACTAGACAACTGAGTACAAGCCAAAAATTTCCAAGATTAGCCTAATTTTTATAGTGTCAATGGTTATAAAAATTGAAAAACAAACTCAGATATCCACAATGATTAAAAACTGTAGAATGGAAAGATCTCACCAAATTTTACAGACAAAAACTAAAGTGTGAAATGAAAATACGCCGTCCCCGGCAACATTGCCAATTTGCTTGACCCTCCCTAAAAGGTGATACTTGCAAGTATACGAGTTCGGCAAATAATATACCTGATAAGTACGAGATCGTATCCACAGGGACGTACGTAATCTGCAAATTCACACAAATAGTCAGAGCATGTAAAGAATGGGTGAGGCTAACCACCCTATGGGGTGAATGACTGTTTGAATGGATGGTTTATCTAAATACCCTAAAATTAGGGTAAGGTCCTAAGGTTTGGATGCAAGGGAGAGAAAGAGTGTGGGTGTTGAGGATATCGGTAGAATTACTTAATTGCTCTGCTAAATGTTAATTCCATGATAACTCGATCACTCATCCATTTCAAGGCATGATGATCCGGAAATAATCAATTAAGCACATATGGGATGCACCAAGGGTAATTGCTAACTGGGGTTTTCTCCTAATTAATGCTCATTAATCACTCACACACACATTTCAAGGTATGTGAGAGTAGTGCATGTAGGTTGTGGTGCGCATCACACAACCACCGTTCTGCGGCCCCTTTCGGGTAATGCACGATTCGATAGACGGGTCACAACCCAATTAACAATTTGAATTATCGGATGAATTAAACTTCTAAATTACGAAATATGGGTTGAAGGGGTCTTGCATTCATTTCAAGACATGCAATACCCATTGGATACATAGATGCAAAATTACAAAGCACCACCGTTCTTCGGCTCCTCCATAGATAGTATCAAACCCAATTACTCATAAGTTTAATTCACCAAACAAATGGATTAACAAGGGGTGCTGGAAATTAACATTAGCAAGGCAATTAATACATCCTATATCAATCCAAAACACCCACACAATGAATCTAGCCTAGCATATCAAGAACAGAATCAGCATTCATAAAAATAGACATAGTTCAACAAAAAGAATGAAAGCAAATATGTATTAAAAAGAGGGTTGGAGTCTTGTCACCAAATACAAGCTTCTTCAATCAGCAATCAATCTCATCAACAGTAAAAAACGAAATCAGAAAGCTCAAACACTCCAAAACCCTTAATCCCCTTCTTAAAGAAGAAGATGACCTAAAAATAGCAAAATATTCAGTTCTTTTTTATTACATTTGAATAGTTGTGTTTTATACCTCCTAGGGGTTACATCTCATCCATCCAAATCCTCTTCCAACGATTCACAGCAATTGGAGAGAAATCGGGTTAAGAAAAACATGTTTCTTGTAACCCAGACTGCGGCCGAAAAACCCCGATCAGTCGACTATCGAACAAACGACAGTCGACTTATGCGAAGATGACTGTCGTTCCTACCAAAGGACGACATGCGACTGTCTCTAAAACTCACAGTCGCCTGTGGATCACACAGGCGACTATGAGTTTTAAAGACAGTCGCCTGCTGCAGAAATGCTAAAATAACACAGAGTTGGCTCTTTTTGCTCCCTCGGGAATCTGAAATATCAGTCGACTGATGTGAAGATGACATGTGACTGCACAATATTACAGTCGACTGTGAATCCTCTTACAGGCGACTGTCATTGGGCTTCAGCTTCTCCAGCTTTAATTCTTTAAAGGCAGGCGACTGTTTAAGCAGCTGTCGTTGTTTGGGCAGTCGACTGTTGGGTTTCCCAGGCGACTGTCATTGCTTCTATAGGTGCCTATTTTATACTCCTCTTTTTGAGTTGATTTAGTCCCTTTCGGGACACCTGAAAAATCCAGAAAAATCCAGAAAAATCCTTATAAATTTAATAAACATGTATAATACTTTGGGAAGTGAAATTGTGCAAGAATAAAAAAATATGCTCACAAATGATGAATTAGCGTAAATGTAGTTAAGAAAGCAGAGGTTAGAATATGCAATATTTATTCATAATCAATCGTACAGCCAGCTCAGCCCGTGCGGTCTTTCAAGAGTAATCCCCGATCGTAAGCTAGATCAGCCCCGAGGGAGTTGGCCATCGATCGCATAGCTAGACCAGTGATTCGGAGTGAAAAGTGTATATTTATACCCCCTAACTACTCCTATTTTGTGCTAAGAATTATACTTAAACTTGCTCTTTTTGGGTATATTTTCATTTCATGTCATTTTAGGAGCTTACTCTCATTCTTGGCACAAAATATGGATTTTATCATATTTATTGGCTTCCTGATATTTTTCATATGCTCCTGGTATTATTGTGATCATATTGTCAATTTTTGAGAATTATTTGAGCAATGGATTATTTTATATGAATTTTGGGAGGTCAATATTAATTTTTAATGGTCATTATATTAATTTTCTCATCATATGGACTAATTTCTCCTTCTCCCAATTTTCAGGTACTCTTGGGAGTCTTGGGGATTTTCTAGAACTTTCTGGGATTTTTCTGAGATGTCTAGGTTTTTTTGGAAATTATTTGAAGGAGAAATGGGGTTAAAAAGCATGAAAATGGATTTTAAATGGGCGCCACGTGGCGCAATCCTGCATCACCACGTGGCACAGATCCTGTCGTCTGCCCATCTTCGTGGGCTGTCGCTGTTTCTGTTTTATTTTAAAAAAAGAAATTAAAAAAGAAACGGCCCGTGGCCCGCTCTTGGAGCGGGCCGAAGTGTTCATTTTAAAAAATAACAAAAATCAAGGCCCACTGCCCGCTCGCCTGGGCGAGGCACGCGCTCTGCGGGTGCCCGCGCCCAAGCGAGTGGGCGCCCGAAAGCGGGCGGGTCGAGCGGCATCTCGCCCGATCCGCAATCCCGTTTTAATGCTATTTTTCACCTGGGGCGAAATTTTAGAGGGCAGCTTCGTTTTTTAAGTTCAGCTTCGTTTTATTTTGGTTTTTTAGGGTTTTGGGGGCTCTCTTCTTTCCCAAAGGCTAGGGATAGGGTTGGAGGCCATTGGAGCTTAGTGGAGCTTGGTGGAGGTGCTCATATGAGAGGGAAGCTTCATTGATGAGAGATTGGTGATCTCTTACCTCTCTTTTGTGTAATTTTTGCATTTCTCTTTTGTATTGAACCATTGATGAATTTGTGTATGAATTCCATCTTATTTGGTATGATTGAGTAGTGTGATTGGTGTGGGTTGTGTATCATGATGATGTGTTGTTAATATTAGTTCTAATTGCCTCTCGACTACTTTCATGCTAATGTTGGGTTATTATTAGGGCACAATTTAATTGGCTAAGACCCAAGTGGGCACTCTGTGAGAAGAGACCATGTTTAAATGTGATTAGTGCCATGATGATGCATCCATCCCTATTGCTAATTGTTTTATTTTTAATGCTAAAATTTCCGATTGAGTGTCCTTAGCCAGATGATCAATTGAGTTATATGTGGGAAACTAGAGCTTAATTAACACCAATCTTAGTGAACCCACAACACATACTCCTCCTGCTATCCTAAATCCTCATTTGGTTCTCTAACCCTACCCACTTAGGATAGGATTTGTTGATTTACACACATTTTCCCACTCATCCACCATTAAGTGAGGTAGTTGTAACACACTATTATCTCTCTTTATCGAGCAATTTTGTGAATATAGAACGACTTGTCCCTATGTCCGACCCGGTACTCACCGGTTATTTTTTATTGCATTGACACTCCTACGCTTGAGAGTTGAAGGTGTGCTCCTTGCGCATCCTCCATTTCAATCAATTGGCGCCGTTGCCGGGGACAACTGTTTCTATTATTTGCAATTTTTGATTGATTTTGAAAGTTTTTGTGTGATACTTCTATCTCTTAGTGCTGTGTCTTTACATTTTATTTATTTTCCACTTATTGAGTCTTTTGATTGTTAATTTTCATTTTCTTAGAAATTTTTTTTAAAACATGGCATCATCTTCAGATTTTTCCGACGTTGATTTAGAGGATATCCCACTTCCACCACACTTTCATGGTTCGGAGTGGGAGAACCCTCATTTGCATATTAAAAATTTTGAAGATTGGATATTTTCATGTCTTGGTGGGAAAATTTGCGATGATTGCACATACTTTAGATTTTTTCCCCTCTTCTTTACAAGATTATGCTAGATTGTGGTTTGATTCATTATCTCTTGACTCATATTTTACTTGGTTGTCATTTCAGGCTGAATTCCTCCGAGTGTTTTGCCTATTTTCTTGGAGAAGATACAAGGGCAGCAGGCCATAGAGCAGCATATAGTGTGCTTTACCCAAGCTGAATGGGAGGCCTACCATCAGGCTTGGCAGAGGTTCAGTGATTTGGTGCTTGTGTGCCCACACCAGAGCTTCCACGAGGATCATCTTTTGCAGATATTCTACACATGATTACTACCTTCTGGGCGGGATTTTGTGTTGATGAGTTGCGGTGGGGAGTTCTTTGATTATTCGACCGAGGATTCATGGTGTTACCTGAGGGACCTTGCAGAGTATGAAGAGACAGTCCAGCAGGTCCAGGACCAGCCTGAGGAGCCAGCTCAGGGCTCATTCCATTACGGCCCTACGGAGGAACAAGTAGAACATGATGATGGGGTGCACTGGAGCCAATTAGAGGAAGCTGAATGTCCATATTTTGAGGAGTTAGAGGAGACTAATGATGGAGTGCTTGTCGACCATGACGGTGACACGATGCATTTTCACTTTGAGGTTGAGGATGAAGAGGATGTGCATGATGGCCAAGAGCAGATTGAGGACACCATGGAGCCTGAGCCACAATCCACTTCAGAGTTAGCTTCGCAGGTCGAGGCGGTTGAGTACTTAGGGAAGTCGACTGAGATGAACTATTTCTGGGATGACGAGGATGATGCGTGCTTGGATTTGCCCGAGACATGTCTACCTTCAGTCCTGTCACAGATGTCACTTCCCTCGCCTTAGGATGTGCACTTGCCAGTCATCGAGGAGGTTTGTCAGGAGCAGTTACCAGTTGTGGGGAGTACCGCAGAGATTGTTGATGTTGACGTTGAGGAAGAGGATAGTAACGGGGATTGCGACATGATATATATTGAGCCCGAGCTCACTCCTACTCCAATTTTCTCTCTGCAGCCACTTCCACCTCCTCTTGAGACAGAGTATCATGCCACACCTAGCGACATTTTTCAGGGAAGTTTCCACCATCATGCCTTGCATTTCTGAATCCAAAGTTTCACTTCCATACACATTTGATTTAGATTGTCGTCTATTGCACTTAAATTCTTTTATTTGTTCTGACAACCCATTTTGGAATGTTTTTATTGCAGGGCATGAAGATATGGCTTGGATTGATGCAGCTCGTCTCCCACATGACATATATTATCCCAAGGGGACGCTGGGAGTTGCATTGCTGGAATCCAAGGAGGCCGGTGGAGGCCTAGTTCCAAAGCAGCTGGCAGAGGAGCAAAAAGATATGATCGAGCAGTTTCCACCACCGTTATACATTCGAGATCCGCCTTTTACCACGGTGTGTTTCTTTCCAATAATGTAAATAAATAAAATTAAAAGTTAGTTAGTTTGCTTTTGCATGTTTGCTTTCGTGTGCTTTTCTTTTCTTTTCTAGGATTTTTTGCCGAGATCTAATGCTCTCCCAACATTGAGGATAATGTTTATTTTAAGTTGGAGGGAGAGTGTTAGAATCTTTAGGATTGTTAGGATTTTGATGTTAGCTCAAATTTTTTTTGAGATACCTCCATTTTGCCCTCATTCCATGAACTTCATTGCATATCATATTTAGCCTCCTTGTCCATACGCCGCTAGCTTTATGTGTAGCCCCTACATGCTTTAATGCCATGCAATTTTTTCGGATTATTATTTTGGTATCAACTTCTTCGATGTTTGATTGGCACAGTTTAATTTCTTTTCCATCTTGGAGTCGAATGTTAATATGCCATGTATGAAGCAATTTTATACGTCGTGATATCTCTTTAAAATAATTTTGGTATAGTTTGGTGTAAGTGATTACATGATTTGGGATGAATGGTGTAGTTTTTAATTGGATTGGGCGTGGCCATTTGGTTATGTTTTTTCCTCTTAAGAAGTGGGTGGATGAGTTGATAATTCATGTTTGAAATGAGAAAGAGAATTTATATAAGTGAATGTTTCTTCCTAATCAAATTGAGTAGCCGGTGCCCCACGAAACATTGGGGAGGACGTCAAAAATGAGATTTAGGGGATCATTCCAGCCCTTTGCCTATATAGCACTATCACGTGTATGCAAAAGGGGACGGTGTTTGCATTTCATAGCGTTATCGCGTGAATGCAAAACATAAACAAAAAGAAAGAAAGAAAAAGAAAATAAAATAAAAATGAATGAATAAATGAAAGAATAAGCAATATGAGTGATGCAATCTCATCTCCCACAACTTAGGGTGAATTTCTTTTGTTTTGGCCATTTCCATGAAAGTTAAAAACCATGACATTGTGATATTTCCCAACCTATGTGATACAGTGCTTATTACCTTACTTTTCTTTGAATTGGATTGAGGGGAGTGTCATTTGTTATTTACTTTCATACATTGGGTATATTGGCTTAGAAATCAATTGGAAATACCATTTGGAGTATGCCATGAGGATATTGTGAGTTTGGTGCATGTTTTCACTTTAATCCGAATTTATCGCATATTTTGCTGGGACTAGCAAAAAGCTAGTTGGGGATGTGATTCGAAGTGAAAAGTGTATATTTATACGCCCTAACTACACCCATTTTGTGCTAAGAATTATACTTAAACTTGCTCTTTTTGGGTATATTTTCATTTCATGTCATTTTAGGAGCTCACTTTCATTCTTGGCACAAAATATGGATTTTATCGTATTTATTGGCTTCCTGATATTTTTCATATGCTCCTGGTATTATTGTGATCATATTGTCAATTTTTGAGAATTATTTGAGCAATGGATTATTTTATATGAATTTTGGGAGGTCAATATTAATTTTTAATAGTCATTATATTAATTTTCTCATCATATGGACTAATTTATCATTCTCCCAATTTTCAAGTACTCCTGTGAGTAGGGGTGGCAAAATGAGCCCGACCCGACCCGACCCGACCCGAACCCGGCATCCTAAACCGGGTATGGGTAGGGGCCAATACGGGTCAAATAGGTTACGGGTTAACCCGACCCGACCCGGATAAAATCCGGGTCGGGTATGGGTTTGGCATGTTAACCCGAATGACCCGAATTCGACCCGGTTTACTTTCTCTATTTATATAAAAAATTTATAATAACTTCAATACACAGTTGCAATGTGGAGTCGTTCTTGTACGATTGAATTTTTGTCCTCTTATTTAAGAGGTCTTGTATTCAATTCCCTTTACATACAACTTTTTAGTTAATTTTATTACTTCCGTTAATAAAATGGTAACGTTAATTATACTTCATTAATGTCATCGGTGTGGTTTAAGCGACGAGCTACTGGAAATTATGCAACACTTAATAAATTGTTGGTGGCTCTTAATAAATAGCTGGATTTTGAAAAAAGAGCAGTTGTGTATAATTCAAATCTTAACCCGACGGGTTAACCCGAACCCGAACCGGAAATTTTCCGGGTCACCCGAACCCGACCCGGATTCAATCCGGGTCGGGTTAGGGTTTACCCCTAAACGGGTCGGGTCAAATCTGACCCGAACCGAACCCGAAGCCACCCGACCCGTTTGCCACCCCTACCTGGGAGTCATGGAGGTTTTCCAGAATTTTCTGGGATTTTTCTGAGATTTCTAGGTATTTTTTGAGAATTATTTGGAGGAGAAATGTGGTTAAAAAGCAGGAAAATGGATTTTAAATGGGCACCACGTGGTGCAATCCCGTAGTCTGCCCATTTTCGCAGGTCGTCGCTGTTTTCGTTTTATTTTAAAAAAATAAATTAAAAAAAAATAAACGGCTCGCGGCCCGCTCTTGGAGCGGGCCACGACGTTCATTTAAAAAAATAACAAAAATCCAGGCCCACGGCCCGCTCTCCTGGGCAGGGCACGCGCTCCGCGCGTGCCCGTGCCCAAGCGAGCGGGGGCCCGGATGCGGGTGGATCAGGCGGCATCTCGCTCGACCCGCAAGCCCGTTTTAATGCTATTTTTTGCCTGGGGTGAAATTTCAGAGGGCAGCTTCGTTTTTTCGAGTTCAGCCTCATTTTTTTGGTTTTTTAGGGTTTTGGGGGGGCTCTGTTCTTCCGCAAAGGCTATGGATATGGTTGGAGGCCAGTGGAGCTTGGTGGAGCTTGGAGGAGGTGCTCAAGTGAGATGGAAGCTTCATTGATGAGAGATTGGTGATCTCTTTCCTCTCTTTTGTGTAATTTTTTGCATTTCTCTTTTGTATTGAACCATTGATGAATTTGTTTATGAATTCCATCTTATTTGGTATGATTGAGTAGTGTGATTGGTGTGGGTTGTGATTCATGATGATGTGTTGTTAATATTAGTTCTAATTGCCTCTTGACTACTTTTATGCTAATGTTGGGGTTATTATTAGGGCACAATTTAATTGGCTAAGACCCAAGTGGGCACTCTTTGAGAAGAGACCATGTTTAAATGTGATTAGTGCCATGATGATGCATCCATCCCTATTGCTAATTGTTGTGTTTTTAATGCTAAATTTTTCGATTGAGTGTCCTTAGCTGGATGATCAATTGAGCTATATGCGGGTAATTAGAGATTAATTAACACCAATCTTAGTGAACCCACAACCCATACTCCTCGCCTTGCTATCATAAATCCTCATTTGGTTCTCTAACCCTACCCACTTAGGATATGATTTGTTGATTTACACACATTTTCACACTCATCCACAGTTAAGCGAGGTAGTTGTAACACGCTATTATCTCTCTTTATCGATCAATTTTGTGAATATAGAACGACTTGTCCCTGTGATCCGACCCGATACTCACCGGTTATTTTTTATTGTATTGACACTCATACGCTTGGGAGTGGAAGGCGTGCTCCTTGCGCGTCCTCCGGTTCAATCAACCAGCCCCAATCGTATAGCCAGATCGAGGGCGGTGGACCCTGATCGTATAGCCAGATCAGACCACGAGGTCTTCTTAGAGTTATCCCCGATCGTATGGTTAGATCGACTTGTGAGGATGTCGCGTCCTGATTGTATAGCCAGATCAGCCCGCGATATCTTCTGAGAGTTATACTAGATCATATGTCTAGATCGACCAGTGAGGGCAGTGGCCCAATATCGTATATCCAGATCAGCTTGCCAGGTCATCCGAGAGTAACCCCTAAACATATAGCTAAAATGGCCTATGAGGGTAGTGGCCCCGATCGTATAGCCAGATCAGTGGCAAGGTATTTCGAGCGTAATCTCCATTTGTATATCTAGATCAGCTTGCGAGGAAGGCGACCCCCAATCATATAGAAAAATTAGCTCACGAGGTAATTATCGAGGTATCTACGCTGATCTGTAGACATGCGCACTTTAAATAAAGTAAAATGGGAAAGCCGATCATGCTCTTCCCATTAGTGCTCTCTCGAAGGTATATTAGCTCAACAAGATATAATCTTCTTTGAAATAAAAAACAAAGAAACCGAAATAAAAGATTGCACAAGAGTTTGCTCGATGTACTTGTTTTTTACTGATAAAACCTCCATGGATACTCTGTATTCCAAGGATGGTCGAGCTCTCTATCATCCATTGTTAAGAGTCTATATGTTGCAAGACCAAGAACTTCCTTTGTCTGCTTACAGGGGTGAAGGGACCGAGTATATCGAGTCCCCATTTAGTGAAAGTCACATGGCTGATAATTAGAATTAGGTCAGTTACTGGAGCCGAGCTGTGCTTTGCAAACTTTTGACAATCCAGACATTCTCTCACATGTTTAGCTGCACCAGCGACCAAAGTGGGCCAAAAATAGCCCTGTCTCAAGGCCTTCAAAGCAATCGTCTTCCTTCCATAGTGATTTCCACATATGCCTTCATAAATGTCTCGAATGGCATAATCAGCCTCCTGTGGCCCCAAGAAATTGAGATGGAAAAGAGCATCAAACTTGGTGTAGTGCCTCCTCTTCCATCAAATACAGCTCTACTCTAAAAGGAGCTAATCTAAACTGTGCGACGGTTTATGATTTAGAGATTTCGTCATATCTTCACACCGAAGCCCCTTCTTGAGTGCAGTGATGGTCACCTCGTCATTACAGCTCTCGACATTCAGCCTATCTGAATTGAAGCACTTCAGGAGGCTTCTTCATGTCTCTCCATCTTTTTGCACCAATGTGAATAGGTGATCCAAGCTCTGTTTCCTCCATCTACATGCCTTGAATTTTTGGTAGAAGACTTAGGCTAAGCTCTTGAACGATCCAATTGACTGGTTAGGAAGTCCATTGTACCACTCCTTCGCGGCCTTTCGTAGAGTTGTTTGAAAAGCCTGACTGAGGAGGGAGTTGTTAGCCCCTTGTATTTCCATTACTCCTTTATACTCTTGGATGTGTTCAAATAGATCGCTCGAGCCAATATATTTGTTTAGGTCAGACATGTTGAATCTGGGCAGCAGCGGAGCCGAGGTGTTTCTCTTCTATAAGGGTTGTGCTCCTCATCCTTGCTCAACGGCGAGGAGTGATGTCGTCGTATATTACCTCGTCACTGGATCTCCTAAGCTGGCTGTTGGTAGCACTAGAAGAGTCACATTGATCCTCATCCGAGCTATTGGAAGAGCTCGGATGGCGGGGGCTCTCTCCGAAATTTTCTCTTGAGGCCTACGCGAGATCTACGATGAGGGCTGTGACTTTGTCCATGATGGATCTCTCTATGTTGATCATTAGCCAGAGAAGGGTGGCGTTCCTCAGCTCCACCGAGTGACGGCCATGTGCAACTAAGACCGACCGTAGTTGAGATGTGGCCCTCTAATCTTGTCGCCCTACCTCCTTCGTGACTAGGAAAGATGGTGCTGAGAAGGAGCTGGGATGACTGGTGGGCTCGTGGTTGACTGGGGCTACGAACCTGTCAATCGTTCTATCACAGCAATCTTTGCTTAAAGATTGGTGGTCATCTCCTGTAAAAACGTATGAAACTGCTCTAAAGTCAGTAGTTGCAGCTCGGACATTCCATGAGTGAAAGAACTAGGATCCACGGGGTGTGCCACTCCTATGGTAATTGGCTTGTCAGGCTCTTGATTGGATGTCAACTCGAGATGTGGCTGAAGATGTGGATGTCAACTCGAGATTCCAACAGATGGCATAATTATTTATGGGTGTTTTCTCACCGCTGATATTGTTGGATGATAGTACGGTTGCAGTAACTGGTATGGGATGACATTAACAGTTGACTGTGTATTGGGTGAGTTAACCCGGGCTGAACACACATTGATCTGGGCTATTTTAGCCAAGTCTGAGCTATTTTTGTTAGGAAATATGTGCCCTCGATGCCAATTATTTATAATTGGGACATCTAGTTCAAAATGATATTATGCTACATGGTAATGTTTATATGAGTATAATCAAAATGTTTGTCTACATTTTATACTTAGACAAAGTCCAGAGACTTAGTGTGAGGTTAAACATGTATCAAGATGACGATCTTGATCATGGAGAAGTGTTTCAATCACTAGTAGCATAAGTTAAAACTGTTCGTAGTCGTAGATGCATCAATAAATGACATCAATACGGCAGATAGACTATTATGTGCTCCATCTTCATCACGTATTGGTGGCGATGATCTCATGATCGTTCGATTTAGTGAAATCAGAGACGAGACACATCAGCTCATTAGAGAATGAGTTCACTGAATGACCCAACGAGAGCTGCTACATAGATTGCACATAAAATCTATCAATGGTAGCTCTTAAGTGATGATAGGTAAGAATCTCCTTTGACTTGAAGCCATTATACGAGCATGTGCGTGAACATTGTCACTTAGATCTCTGACCTAGCTTCAAGACAGGGCCAGTTGAAAGGTCTTAGGTTAGGTGACACTTGAAGCGTACAAGGAGAGTAGTTGCCAAGAGAGGATTTTTCACTCCCGTCTGTATAGAGTTAGTGTCGCGAAATTAGTAGGGTACTTAGCGAAATTCTCGGCCAAGATGTTTTGGATATGATCTGACAAAGACAAGCTAAGACCGAATGATATTGATCGAGTGTGAAGTTATTAGGGGTTGACAGTCAACCATACACTAGGCTTCATAGCAGCATAGTGTTGACGAAAGGATGAAAACTTTGTAATTTATCACCAACATAGCCAAAGGTAGTCTAGATAATGTTTATGTCAAGGGAAAAACCACATAATGATGATATCGAACCAGTGACAACACCTACTGCTCGTGGTCACTGTCGTCAGGGGCTATAAGTCCCACCTGTAGTAGTGTCAGTCTGTATGGTCTCACATATAAGGACCGTCTACCTTTTAATACTAAACAATACACACTAGAGAGGGGGGTGAATAGTGTAGTGGCAATAATTGTTTAATTGAAAATTAACCTTGCAAATGCGAAATTATAAGTCCAAGAAAAGATAAATCAACACAGTTAAGCAAACACAAACACATAGAGTTTTACCCTAGTTCTCCAAACTTAGGTACATCCCAACACACCAATATCCACTATAATCCTACACAAGGTAGTGAATATAACTCCCTATAGAAGGGACACCCTACATAAGGGATTTGTCTTACATAAGGACTCACCAAACCCTACTAAAGGGTTAGTCCTACAAAGGACTCAAACTCTCATAAAGGGAGAAGCTAACTCTCACAAAGGGAGTTAAGGTTTCAATCAGAAAGATGAAATAAAAAGTCTCTTACCTATGCCTTGATGAGATGAACTTACTCAAAGACGAACATTAGGCTGGAAGAGGATCTCCAAGTGTTGAGATGAACTTTGATTGCACTTGGAGTATTTTTCTATGAGCTAGCATCAATGCATGAAGAGAAATGAGCTCAAAAGAGGGAAATGAGAGAAATAGGAGTGGCTTTTTGTTACTCAAAGATAATCAATAATGTTCAAGAGTTCTAACTGAACTAGGCCATTCCTTATTTATAGGAAGCCAAAATAACCCATGAAACCTAAGAAGAATGCCAAAAAAAAACATCAATTTGCAATGGCTAGATTTTGGCTGAAAAGTCTTAGATAGGCGTATGTAGGAAAAGAGTCAGGCGCCTGTTGTAACTGCTCTATTATTCCAACAGCTATATTCTGAGTCAGGACATGTGGTTGTAGAAGACTACACAGATGTCTGTACCAATATGTAGGCGCCTATAAAGGCTTCAACAGGCGACTGCCACAATGGATGAATTAGAGCTCAAAATGACAACTTACGCACTTTCCTGAACCAGGCGACTGTTGAACAAAGTTCATGCACCTGTTGGTTGACAGACACATATTGGTTGACAGGCAGCTATCATTTATTCTTTTGCAGCCTGTCACACAAAATGGATTGGAGCTCAAAATAACATGTTATACACATGTATGCACCAGGTGACTGTTGAACATAGTTTAGGCACATGTTGGTTGCCAGGCGGCTGTTATATGTACTTCAGTCGCATGTGCAAAATGCTCAAGAATAGAGTCAAGAAAATTGACTTGATCTTGTTCATAACAGCCGCCTGTAGAAGGATGTCCAGGCACCTGGTGAACCACGAGTCACTTGGCATGCCTTCAACAGGTGCCTGTTGGAAGTCCAAAAACTCCAATTGAGTTTTTGGCATGTGGAACCTATTGGATTGGTTTCTATGATGATCCTAACGTTCACAAAGATGGTTTATGCATATGCATGAATGAGTATGACCATCTAATTAAGTCAACCTAACTCACACAAAGAAGTAAAAGACATAAATGTAAATGTTTCAGAGTGTTTTCTCCCTACAAAAGCGTTGACCGTGGACAACCCGGTCAACGTGGTCAAGGGGCCCGCTTGGGTCCCTCGGGGGTGTCGAGTCGGTGCAGATGAGCCGAGGGGAAGCCTCGGCCCTGGTTGAGATGCTCGGCCTCGGTCGGACGTGCTCGGCCTCGGCGGTCGGACGACGAGGGGTAGCCTCGATCGTCCAGCTGGTTGCGCGTCGGCTGGGCCGAATCGGGGTCCTTGGTCGTTGGTTGGGCGAGGGGAAGCCTCGGCCCTGGTTGAGACGCTCGGCCTCGGTCGGACGTGCTCGGCCTCGGTGGTCGGACGACGAGGGGTAGCCTCGATCGTCCAGCTGGTTGCGTGGTCGGTGAGGGGCGGAGGGGAAGCCTCGGCCCGTGGATCAGCTATCCTCCTGTGTAGACGAGAACGCTCGTCAGGGGGGCCGGACCTTGGTTCCGGCCAAATCCCCTCCGATGCCTAAGTCAGACAGTGATCTGAAAGAGGAGGCCCGGCGGAGACGGTTCGACTCGAGAGGAGATCTGAACGGCGTCTCACGGCGCGAGCGGGGGAGGAAGGAGATGAAAATGGGGGAACTAGGTCGTGGATGGAGTACCTTAGGTTTTAGATACCTCAGATGCGGTCCCTTGTCCTGTCGTCTTCCTAGCCCTTTTATAGACCTCCTGCCATGATTGCCCCCGTCCCACGTCGCTCGTCCGCCCTCGATCGTGCCCCCTCAATCCGCCCCCCGGTCGCCGCTCCCTGCGCCATGCCAGCACCTCCCTATAACAGCCATTAAGTGGTAACGGGATCGGGGGAACGGTTATTGCTGGAGTGGGTGAGTGATTCGTGCGCTATCGGGGCCGGGTCGGATCGATATTTGGGGACCCTCTACGGGGCTTTGCCGGTCGGGCCCGATCGCGCAGATGGGCTTCCGATCGGCGGTCAGGCATCCATGCTCGTATCTTTCGGGCTTCATTCGGTGGGCTGTGCTTTTGGGCCTAGGTTGTTGGGCCTTCGTAGAATATACGTATCAATTGCCCCCATCGGTGGGGCCGATCGGCCTTGGCTAGCTCGGTGCGACCGATGTGTCTCCTGGGGTTCCGAGCGGCGCTTCAATCGAGGCGTGGTCATAAATGTAGGTCATGATGAGGCGGATCGATTGGACTTCCCTTGGCGCCGATTTCGAAACGCCGCCGGTTCTTCGAGGCCTGCCACGCGTTCTTGTCAGGCGCTTCGAATTCGCCCCTGTGTCCGGTATATAAGATCTCCAGCTGCGTTGATCTCCACTTTTCTCTTGCTCTTCCCACTGTTCTAGGCTTTCCACAACTCGGAGTTTCCCGTCGCCTTCGCTTCCTTGTCTCCTCCAAGCTAGTTAAAAGGTAATTCCTTTCTCGCTTTCGTATTATGGCTGCTCTTAGGATAGGCGGTTCTGGCCAAGGGGCGAGGGATTCTCCGGAGTCCAGGCGGGGCGGGCCTCGGCTAGTGGGATCAGGTTCCTCCGCTGTGAGTCGTCCCCTCCGAGATAAGGGGAAGGAGAAGCTTTTCCCAGACTACGCCTGTGATGACGTGGCGTCGGCTGCCGTGCGGCTTAACGTGCCCCCGGTTGTCCTCCGAACGTCGTCGGGGACCCCTCCTTCAGCGGCCACGGAAATCCGGGAAAGGTATCTCTGCTTCCCGTACGATGTCCGAGTTCCATTCATCGACGAGCGGATTTGCCTCCCGAGGAGCAATGAGGTCGGCGTCTACGTCGAGATGTTTCGCCTGGGTCTTTGTTTCCTGCTCAATCCCTTCTTCATCCAGGTCATGGAATATCTCATGGTGCCCCTTTGCCAGTTCACCCCTTGTTCGATTGCGGTACTGACGGGTTTCGTGACGCTCTGCTGTACCTGCGGTTTGGAGCCGTCTCTCCCCCTTCTCTTCCACTTTTATCAGATCCAGACGGTCGGCCCGGGGTCATGGCTGCAACTCCGAGCCCGCTCGAGGAGGGAATGCCTGATCGGGCTACCCCACTGGTCGGGGGATTGGAGTTCGGATTATGTCTTTGTGGTCTTCCTGGAGGATGCCCAGATTTTGACAAGTTGGGGCGGGTCTGTCCAGCCTCGCCCGCTGCTAGCCCTCTCTGACGTTGATTAGGCAGCCGCCGCGCTGCTGTCGACCCTCCCCTTGGAATCGAAGTCCATCTGGTCTTTGTTGGACGACCTACTCCTGAAGGCCGTCTTGTGGTCTCCGGGTAGGTCGCTTTTTCAGTCTTGAATCGCCCTGTGACTCATCCTGATTTCGGTTTCCCTTGCAGGGATGGCTGGCCGTGAGTTCGTCCGTGACGTCGATGAGCTGATCCGTCGTGGAGCCGCTCGGAGCTGAGGCAGTACCTCCGGAAGGGCGCCTCGACGGACCGTTGAGGAGGAGGTGCGCCGAGCCGAGCCCTCTGTGGGTAAGGTGGTGGCCGTGCCTCCCGCCTCTTCTTCTGGCGATCTCCTCCCCGGGGGCGTCGTAAGGGCCGGACCCGCCCCATCAGCCCAAGAGGCAGGGGGTAATGACGGGTCCGGTGCAGTCCCCCCTGCCCTTGGCGTGCCCCCTCCCGTCCTCGAGAGTGGAGATGGGGCAAGGCGAAAGCGCTCCCCTTCATCGCTCGTGGAGCCTCACGGAGGGAAGAAGAGGAAGGAAGATGTGGAACCCTCCAGCCCGGCGTGTTCCGTGCTTCCTGCGGCTACCACCGGGGATCTTTCGGTGGCTCTGACAACCACCCCCGTCGCAGCGTCCCCGCTTCCGTCGCCGGGAATCGGAACCCTGTTGGCGAGCCATATGGCTTCCCTCGATGTCGCCCCCGGGAGTTCGGTGTTTGTCGACCGAGCCCTGGCCCAGCAGGTGGCCGAGGGCTCCGTCCTCCCCCGGGACCGCAGCCTCCTCGAGAGGATTCCCGCCGACAAGGTGTCGGACTCCTTGGTCTGGATCCTTCAAGAGGTTCGGCTATCTTGCAGTCCTTTCTTTTCCTTCGCTCTCTTCTTAGCTCATGTCTCGTCTTCCAGGGTTCAACGCTCGCCGTGGAGTCGCAGCGGCGAGCCATCCATTTGAGGGAGCTGGAGGAGTCCTCCGTGAGGGCCCACGAGCGAGCCGGGGCGACGGAGATAGCTATGACGGAGGCCCAGATGGAGTCTCGGCATCTCAAGGTCCGTGTGACCGAGCTGGAGGGACGAGTGGGTGACCTCCAGGGAAAGTTGGAGGACGCTCGGCAGTCGGCTGAGGAAGCGGCGGAGTCGTTCCGTCTGGAGAGGGAGGAGCTTCAGAGGGAACTGTCGGATCGGCGTCAGATGACGCGGCTTGCGGAGGAGGTGGAGAGGGGCGTCGTCGGGACCCTGGGGAAGAGGATCTTCGAGGTTCTCAGGGAGGCCTTCGGTACGTATGAAGACCTCATCACCCCTCGGATCGTCGAAGTCGTCCAGTCTTCCTTCCGGGAATGTGCGGAGTGCGTTCGGCAAGCCCCTCCACCGGTCGATCACCCTCGCTCCGAGCAGGGGGAGGCGCCCGAGGATGCGTCCTCTCGAGCCCGGGTCCCCTAGGTCGTTCCTCCTGGCCGGTTATCCTCAAATTTTTTAGCGTCCGCTTCGCTTTGGGCCAGTCTACTTGAAATGGATCCCTGAACTCGCTTTCTCCTTCGGTTTCGCCATCGACTCCCTGCTTCAGAGCCAATAATTGCTGGTTGCATGGATGTTTGCCTAGGCCAGCAACTTTGGGTTCTTGGTCGACGAGTTTTGCTCTGCTGGTGTTGCCCTAGTTTCTGTAGGTGACGAGCTTTATTGTCCGTTGAGAGCGGATTATTTGTAGAGAGGTTTATTCACTTTGATTTCCTGTAAATAAGACACATTGTTATAAACGAAATTTGACTTACTCGAACTTCTCGTATATTTTGCTTTGTTGCTTCGTCCTCGGCCTAAGACCGGCTGACGCCCGAGCTGGCGGGGGGAATTGTCTTCAAGTTTACGAGCGATGGAGCCGGTCGGCGAGGGCGATGCTCCTCGGCTTAGGACCGGTCGGCGTCCGTGCTGGCTGGGGGAATTGCCCCCAGACTTATGAGCACAGGAGTCGGTCGGCGAGGGCAAGGCTCCTCGGCTTAGGACCGATCGGCGTCCGCGCCGGCTGGGGGAGTTGTCCCCAGACTTACAAGCGCAGGAGTCGGTCGGCGAGGGCAAAACTCCTCGACTTAGGACCGATCGGCGTCCGCGCTGGCTGGGGGAATTGCCCTCAGATTTACGTGCGCGGGAGTTGGTCGGTGAGGGCAAAGCTCCTCGGCTTAGGACCGGTCGGCGTCCGCGCCGGCTGGGGGAGTTGTCCCCAGACTTACGAGCGCAGGAGTCGGTCGGCGAGGGCAAAACTCCTCGACTTAGGACCGATCGGCGTCCGCGCTGGCTGGGGGAATTGCCCCCAGACTTACGTGCACGGGAGTTGGTCGGCGAGGGCAAAGCTCCTCGGCTTAGGACCGGTCGGAGTCCGCGCTGGCTGGGGGGATTGCCCCCAGACTTATGAGCACAGGAGTTGGTCGGCGAGGGCAAAGCTCCTCGGCTTAGGACCGGTCGGCGTCTGCGCTGGCTGGGGGGATTGCCCCAGACTTATGAGCGCAGGAGTTGGTCGGCGAGGGCGAAGCTCTTCGGCTCAGGACCGGTCGGTGTCTGCGCTGGTGGGGGGGAATTGCCCCCAGACTCATGAGCGCAGGAGTCGGTCGGCGAGGGCGAAGCTCCCCCTCCCCTCCGGTGAGGCGGCGGTCTTCATTCTTTTGCACCCTTGGTGGAACGTTGATTCCGTCGAAGATTAAGAAAAGACAAAAGGGAATGCAATTGTACTCTTAAGAGTCCTGTCGGACTAGTACATTTGGAGGAAAAGGAAAAAGGAAATGAAGCTAGACAGAGGGATGTAAACCTAGATAATCCCCTCGGACTAGGCTACGACTGGGGGAGAGACCTCGCCCGCTCACTCTATGATGCGGAGGGGTCCTTGGACGGTGTTGATCTTCTTCCCCTTGTCCGGCTGCATGTAGGTCCCTTCTCCGTGGGCCGGCTCGTCGGCTAAGCTCCTGGCGTGCCCCGGCTCATCAGCTTCTCAATGTCCTCCTTTAAGTGCCAGCAATCTTCAGTGTCATGGCCATTGTCCTTGTGGTACTTGCAGTACTTCTCCCCATTCTTCCCACCTCTTTTTGCCTTCGGTGGGGGACGATCGGCGCGCTCTTCCTTCTGTACTTGAGCGAGGATGGCGTCTGGGGGGCATCCCTCGTACCTTCTCCCCGCTGCCTGTTTCTCGGCCTCTTCTCGGTCCGGTACCCTTCGGGGCTGCCTCGTCCGCTGTCGCCGTGCTTGGTCCCTCGAGTTGCCTTTCCTGCCTCAATGGCCAAGGCCTCCTCGGTCAACATGAAGCGCTCGGCCCTCGCCATGATCCTGGGGAGATCCTTCAGGGGATCGTTGTGCAGAGATTTCTTAAGGCCTCTATGGCGCAGCCCTTTCTTAAGGGCCGTTTGGACCACAAGGTCGGGAGGGCTGTTCACGTTCAGCCTTTCCGCGTTGAAGCGGCGCATGAACTGTCGGAGCGGCTCGGCTGGGCCCTGCACTATGTTGAACAGATGTTCAGCATCAGGCTTTATCTGCCTCCCCGCCATAAACTGTTTGCAGAACAGCTGGGTGAGTTCCTCGAAGCTGTCGATGGAGCGGCTGGGTAGGCTACGGTACCGGGTCCTCGCCGATCCTCTGAGAGTCGAATAGAAGCCCCGGCAGAGCAGGTCATCATCGGCTCCTTGGAAGGACATGTTCCCCTCGTAGTCCATCACGTGGTTTCCCGGGTCTCCTATCCCGTCATACTTCCCCAGTGTCGAGATCTTGAATCGAGAGGGGACCCGCGCGTCGGTTATTCTCCGCGATAGGGGGCACCGGTCTCTGTGGATGCTCCCGGGGGTTCGACACCCGCCGGCCTCTGGTTCGTTCGGTGGTGGAGGGGGCACAGGCGCCGGTGGGGCTGGCTCCACGGCCCTCGCCACACTGGGGGCCGGGCTGACCCGGCGATTCCGGCTCCTCCGGCGGGAGCTCCTGCTCCGTCGTGATCGGTCTCTCGAGTGGTGTCGATCGCTTCTCCTGCGGTGGGACGACCGTGGTCGACGAGACGACGCGGTCACCGATTCATCCTCCGTGTCTTCGGTTTCTCTTCGGCTCCTTTCACGATAAGGGGAGGAGGCGCGTGATCTCGCCTGGCGGGAGCCGGACGACGTGAACCGACGCTCCACGTTCGGTTTTTGGGCCCCGTGGTCATCGACCACAGCGGACCGTAAGAGCGGGGGACCCCTCGCCCAACGATGGCCGTCGCCCAACGCGCCTCCGTTGGCCGGCGCAGGGCCGACGAGCTGCTGTACCGTCGCGACCAACGTCTGGATGCTCGCGTTGGTCTCCTGGGCCAGGGCGCGGAGTTGTCCCTGCGTGGCCAGTTCCGACCCGCCGATCTCTTCAGTTGAGGGGGCGGGGTGATCGCTGTCGGGTGTATCTTCAAGGTTGCCGTTGAGTGTGCCATTCCCCTCCTCCGGGATGGGGGGCATGCGTTTCCTCCCGTTGCTGGATCGTTCCATTGCAGGTGCGGTTTGTTTCTTCGTGGGACAGTTCGTTCTCACAGACGGCGCCAGATGTTTCAGAGTGTTTTCTCACTACAAAAGCGTTGACCGTGGACAACCCGGTCAACGTGGTCAAGGGGCCCGCTTGGGTCCCTCGGGGGTATCGAGTCGGTGCAGATGAGGCGAGGGGAAGCCTCGGCCTTGGTTGAGACGCTCGGCCTCGGTCGGACGTGCTCGGCCTCGGCGGTCGGACGACGAGGGGTAACCTCGATCGTCCAGCTGGTTGCGCGTCGGCTGGGCCGAATCGGGGTTTTGGTCGTTGGTTGGGCGAGGGGAAGCCTCGGCCCTGGTTGAGACGCTCGGCCTCGGTCGGACGTGCTCGGCCTCGGCGTTCGGACGACGAGGGGTAGCCTCGATCGTCCAGCTGGTTGCGTGGTCGGCGAGGGGCGGAGGGGAAGCCTCGGCCCGTGGATCAGCTATCCTCCTGCGTAGACGAGAACGCTCGTCAGGGGGGCCGGACCTTGGTTCCGGCCAAATCCCCTCCGATGCCTAAGTCAGACAGTGATCTGAAAGAGGAGGCCCGGCGGAGACGGTTCGACTCGAGAGGAGATCTGAACGGCGTCTCACGGCGCGAGCGGGGGAGGAAGGAGATGAAAATGGGGGAACTAGGTCGTGGATGGAGTACCTTAGGTTTTAGATACCTCAGATGAGGTCCCTTGTCCTGTCGTCTTCCTAGCCCTTTTATAGACCTCCTGCCGTGATTGCCCCCGTCCCACGTCGCTCGTCCGCCCTCGATCGTGCCCCCTCAATCCGCCCCCCGGTCGCCGCTCCCTGCGCCATGCCAGTACCTCCCCATAACAGCCATTAAGTGGTAACGGGATCGGGGGAACGGTTATTGCTGGAGTGGGTGAGTGATTCGTGCGATATCAGGGCCGGGTCGGTTCGATATTTGGGGACCCTCTACGGGGCTTTGCCGGGTGGGCCCGATCGCGCAGATGGGCTTCCGATCGGCGGTCGGGCATCCAGGCTCGTATCTTTCGGGCTTCGTTCGGTGGGCTGTGCTTTTGGGCCTAGGTTGTTGGGCCTTCGTAGAATATACGTATCACTCACCATCATCTTCCAAACTTTGGCACCTCTTGATGAGCTTCCTTTCATCAAACTCCAAGCTATGGCAACGCTCCTCTTGATGTCCATCCTTTCACCAAGCTTTTAGTCCCCAAAATGCTATTCTTCTATTGTTAAACATAAGACTAAAATATTGAGAGTCATTAGCAAAAATATAATGTTGTGATCATCATCAAAACTATATTAGTCTAAAAAGCCAACACCTAACATTCTCCCCCTTTTTGACGCTGACACACATTATGTAAAAGAAAAATAAATAAAGCACAATGCTAATGAGCTCCTCCTATTTATATGCATCAATTGAAAATAATTAACCAATAAAGCTTCAAATAAATTGTGACATATAATAGGAAATATTACATAAATCATATCTCTCCCCATATGACTTACATAATCAATATCTCTCCCCCTTGTCATTGTCAAAAAGGTGGACACAACATACATGAAATAACGCTTGTCATTGATTCTCTTTAAAAATATGACAAAAATCTATAGATTAAGATATGTTTGAAATCTTAAGTGGGTATCAATCACTATCCCATGCTGCCCTTATATCATAGAAAATTTCACAATGTTGTATTTTGATCTATTAAAAATTAATTGCATCAATTTGTTTAGGTCAAACATGTTGAATCTGGGCAGCAGCGGAGCCGAGGTATTTCTCTTCTTTAAGGGTTGTGCTCCTCATCCTTGCTCAATGGCGAGGTGTGATGCCGTCGTATATTACCTCGGCACTGGACCTCCTAAGCTTGCTGTTGG
>JAULAV010007373.1:0-17054 GCA_030789695.1 Scilla litardierei | reverse complement strand
AATCACCAAATCATGTGTTTAGACTTAATAAGGCTCTTTATGGGTTGAGACAAGATCCTAAAGCATGGTATGATCGACTAAAGAATTTTCTTGTTCATTTGGGTTACAAAATGGGTGATGTTGACTCAACACGTTTCACTAAGTAATTCGATCATGACTTACTATTGATTCAAATATATGTTGATGACATTATATTTGGTTCAACTAACTCTTCACTTTGTCAAGAGTTTGCTAGGTCAATGTAAGAAGAATTTGAGATGAGTATATGGGAGAGCTCACCTATTTTATAGGACTTCAAATGCGTCAATTGGAGCAAAGGAACTTCATCCACCAAACAAAAGTACACGGTGAAATTAATCAAGCGTTTTGGGATGAGATTCTCTTCATCCAAGCATACTCTAATGAGTACTACAATGCATCTTAATAAAGATGAACTTGGAGCGGACGTTGACATTCGTCAATATCGAGGTATGATATGTAGCTTACTCTATCTTACCGCAAGTATGCACTATATTACATTTTCGGTATGCTTACGTGCACGGTGTCAATCTTGACTAAAACAATCACATTTGATTACGATCAAATGAATTTTTCGTTACTTAAACCAATAACTAGACAATGGATTACTTTATCCTAAGTCGTGCCCTTATGAACTATTTTTTTAGTGATATCGACTGTCGGATGTAAATCTGATAGGAAAAGTACTAGTGACACTTTTCATTTCTTAGGAAATTCATGTGTATCTTTGTTCTCTAATAAACAAAATTCGGTATTACTTTCTAAAACTGAAGAGGAATACATTGTCACTGGATTAGGTTGTGTACAAGTTCTAAAGATGAGATAAACACTTAAAGACTACGGTATTGAGTGTGGCACATGTCTAATCATGATTGATAACCAAAGTGTTATTTGTCTTTCCAAGAACCCGATACAACACCCTCATACCAGACACATTGATATTAGACATCATTTTATTAATGATCATGTCCTCAAGAAGGGTGTTTGTCTAGAGTACATCGACACCCAAACCAAATTGCCGATATTTTCAATAAACCTCTCAAAGAAGACTCTTTTATAAGGCTTAAGAGAGAATTGGGCATTATGGATGAATCTGAACTCTAGAAGACCATTTTCCTATTTTTATATCTCATCTCACAGTAAGATATGCTCATGCTATGAATCAATTTATGTTGGACATATATCTCTCTCGTTTTTATTTGAGTATTTACCTCATGAGATATATAAGTTTCCCATTATACTTTTGAGCACTATGTATTTGATTTGAATTGATATCATATATGATGATTGTATATGTGATTTGCATTAATAAATGCTTAGTTAATACTATTGCTTTTATCGTTTAGCTTGAGAACCCTAATAGAAATTCTCCTAGGTTCAACACAAGCTTTCAGATATAAGTAAGACGCCTGGTGTAGTCGAACTAGACATCTAGTTTTATCAGATATATTATCTCTCAGAATTTTCCATCTAACCAGACGTCTGATACTGTCCTACCAGATGCATGAACCAAGTTTCAGACGCCTGGACATTGTTCTATAGACGACTGGTAATAGATTTGTCAGTCAGACAAAATTTCTCGAGAGTTTGTTAGACGTCTGATGTTGACATACAAGACAACTGGATGGTCTGTCAGATGCCTGATTGGTTTGTTACAGACACCTGATCATCATTTCATATGATTTTCATCTAATTTACTCATTCGACCACACGTCTTTTAGTCTTGATCCAGACGCCTCACGTAGTATAATCTCGTGTGTCTCTTTAATTCTCCAGACAACTGGATACTTCTTTCCAGACGTCTGTCGAAGGACTTTAAGCCAAATCAACTATTGATCCAACGGTTGAGATTTTTTGATCGATCATTATAAACCCCGATTCGACTTGATTAGGGCTTAAGCTATCAGACTCTTTTGTCTGCCTCTTCGTCTGCCGTTATGATTTCGACAAACTTTCGACAAATTCTTGTCTGATTTTGAGGTAAATCAAAACTCATTTATTCACTCCGACCATTTCGATATATAGGGTTTTCGATTAAACTCTTTTCCGTCAAAAACAACCTTATAGGGGTTTGGCATGGCTCGAACAAAACGATCACTCAAGTCACCAATCTCCATTGCCAAGTCTTTTATTCATTCTAGGAGTCGAGAGTGTCCCCGTCACCATGGGATCAGATCTGTTCGTCTTTTCCTTAGTTTACTTCTGGCCCTTCATGAACATATACTTTCGACCCATCTGCATCTGAGCTGCCACCAGTTCATGAGGAAGTCCCTATCATGTTTGACTCTCCTGTCTTTGAAGCCCCTTTGAGGAGATTAGAACCAGAATTTCTCTTCTTGTCAACGAGAATACTCGCCTTAATGATAATCAGATCTCTTTTGGTGCTGACCTTCAGTGCATTGAGCAGTTTGTCTTAGGCCTTGACCAAGATTATGAGCGCACACACTCCTCCCTTATACGTCTCCAGGATAGTCTAAGGGTTCCCTCCAACTCTTCGTCCTCAACTCTTACCTAAGGATCTTACTCGACGGTTGGGAGAATATGAGTTTAGTCTCTCTGCTATTTGGAACAATGTGTGTATTCTTCGTAATGATCTTACTTTCGTCAAAGGACATGTGAAATCTATCATCTCCAACATAAGGACTCAAACTCTTTAGAGTTAGCACATGTTCACCTTGTTTCTAAACATTCAGGAGAAGCTGAACATGCTTGTGCCCACTTCCAATGATGTTACAGCTTTCACCCCACCTGGCCCCAGTGTACCTCGATCACCACCACCTCCAGCAGTTTGATGATCTTTTGGAATACCTTAAGCCTTTCTCCATGCTTAAAATGTATTTTTGTACATTGATTGGGAAAAGTGCTTGTGTGGATACATTTTGATGTTTTTGTTTGGGATTAAGTTTTATAGTTATTTTTTGGATCATAGGTGGTATACTTGTAAGTATACATTTACTTGTGAATGGTGTCACATTTTGTTGCATGTGACATATAGTTATATAGTGTTCTTTGATGAGTGTTGAATTTATATTTTGTATCTCTGACATCATGATACACACACACACACATACATACATACATACATACATATAGAAGGGATCAAATAACCCCCAAAAATAACCCCTAAGAAAGCTTCCCTATTTTTTTGGAAGATCCGAACCGTTCATCTTGATATCCACCCTCTAAACCCCTAACACACCAATTTTCAGCACGATCCCATCCGTTTTGCTTGTTCATCGTCTATTCGCAAAAGTTCTGTTCATGCGAAACCGTTAAGTTTCGGACGGATGGATGAACGAGCAAAACATATAGGATCGTACTGAAAATTGATGGGTCAGTGTTTTAGAGGGTGGAGATCAAGATGAACGGTTTGGATCTTTCGAAAAAATAGGGGCATAGACTTTTTGCTGGGGGTTTTCTTGGGGTTATTTTTGGGGGTTATTTGATCCCTCCTTAGACACACACAGACACACACACACACACACACACACTCTCTCTCTCTCTCATACATATATATATATATATACACACACACACACATATATATATACATACATACATACGATCGGTCCATATTTTACTCCTTTTTTCTACATGTTTGCATATCATTTTGATCGCCCATGTCACGTTTTTCACGATTATTCGACGATATTGCGTTGCTTTTCACTATTTCTTGTTTTTGTCAGATTTCAGGAAATTTGGAGCGATCGGGAGCAAAAATGAGATTAAGGGACTTGCATGTATACCGGAGCGTCGCCCATGACCCTATCGAGGAGCTAGCAGCGCTAAATGATGAGCGGAAGAAGAAGAAGAAGACCGATAGAATCGATAAAGAGGCGAGGAGGAGAAGACTTGACCCCAGAAACAGGCCACTCGGCCGAGTATGTAATTCACTCGGTCGAGTGAAGAAGCGTACTCGGCCGAGTACGTCTGATACCAGAATGACTTATGCCGCAATGCACTCGACCGAGTGATTACTTTCACTCGGCCGAGTAGAGATCTTCACTCGACCGAGTGAGTCAAAATTTCTAAAGGAGAACGAAGCCGACTCTCTGGAATTTTGGGAAGCACAGTAGAAGACACACTCGACCGAGTGAGGAATTCCACGCAACCGAGTGAAGAACGTCACTCGGCCGAGTGACGCAGAGCGCCAGAGCCCCCAAAGCCCCATCTTCCTTGTTTTTATTGGGATCTGTTACTCGGTCGAGTGAGATTCCCACTCGGTCGAGTAGCGCCGCCAGCATGTGTCGAAAACTAGGGTTCTGGACTGCACTAAGGGCGTATCTGTCAGGGGTTTTTTGGTCGTTTTGGGCATGTATTTAAGCCCAGTTTTCATCCGAGTTTAGGGGGAGACCAGAAATTAGATTTTATCTATTTTCTAATTGTAATTCCCTCTTGGAGATTGAAGAACTCAGATCTGATTTGTTTTTCTTATTGAAATTTCATATTTTTATGAATTTTTTTCTTCCAAATCTGAATTGCTATATGTTTTACTCATTGATTTAGCTGTTGTAATGATGAATTGTGAGTAGTTTCGCTGTTCTAGGGCATGGGGATGAACCCTATGGATCCAATTTTAGAATTGTGATGAATTGATTTCTTTGTTGCTAGAATTGATAGAAGGTTAGATTGTGATTGATTTATCATGTATACCTAGGAATTTCTATCGATATGGGGTTTGCAAGAGATTGGATTATTATCGATGGGAAGGCCTAGATATTCGAATTAGGTTTTATAATCGAAATTCACTAGGCTTGGTTTGCAAGAGATTGGACCAAAGCTAGCATTTTATTATAAATCTAGACCCATATTCGTTTGCAAGAGATTGGACGAATACGAGTTATCACAATCTAGATCGTATCTCGAGTTTGCACAAGAGTGGGCTCGAAGGGCAATTGAACGATAATGTCGATCCGCATGCTAGTGGTTTAGGTTAGAGTTTACACGAGAATGTGCCTTAATCTAGGTCGCTATTGTCCTGCAATAGCGCGGGAGCGTGAGCTTGGTTCTTTATTTAGTTACGACTAGTTCACCTCAACACAAGTCTTGCAACATTGAGATCATGATTCACAGAGATAAATGACGATCCGTAGTGGGAATTTCCTAGCCCTAGACGCTTTTATTATATTGAATTTGAATTGTTAATTGAACGACCGTGACAACAACATCATACAAACCATCTTTCCACCAATAGCTTAGTGATTAAGATAGAGTACTGTCATTAGTCCCTCCTCGTGTTCGATACCCGCTCGCCACTACATCGTGCGCTTGCAGTAAAACTACGACTGTCTTTGGGTGTGTATCCGGGGGCCGATCAAGTTTTTAGCGCCGTTGCCGGGGAGGCGACGATATTTCTATTTTCCTCACCTGGTTATCTTTTATCTTTTTTCCTTCTTTTATTTTTATTTGACGCTTGTATTGACGTGTCCTTCCAGATTTTTCGGTTGGTTCTTAACAGGTTACCTGGGAGACACGATGATGAGAACAGACTCTAGCCTGCAATATGACGACACCGTTGCACTCCTTCTGGAGGAACTTGTGGATGAGGTCCTTTTCCAGCCTTGGCCATCGATGTAGAGGATCCCCTTGAGCAATTGTTTGCTAATTTTGTTATTGATCAAATTTCTCCAGAGGGAACTATCAAGGTCAACATCAGAGTCGATGTTGGGGATGACAAGTTGCATTCTGAAGTTGGCAGGATCCCTCAGCCTGAAATAAAGAAAAGCATCAAAGAATCCACCGGAGAGATCGATGTTTGGAAAGGGTCTAATTGGCATGCTAACGTTCAGGGACGTATACTTGACGATCCCTTCTGCAACATTAATGTATGCGCTGACCAATCTTTTAATGACAGGTATGAGCAAGAGGAGAGTGGTAGTCCCATTGACCTGAGAGTAGAGCCGTATAGCTTCTACTCTGATGCACCACCCTCGCCAAGCTGCGATTCTGAGTCAGCATACGAAAGCCTACCCTCTATGGAGGATCTGAACATAGCTGTGATTGAAAACTCCATGCTTTCATAGGAAAAGGAGGCAGGGGGTACAGCACCCCCTGAGGTAGAACTGAAACAATTACCTCCTAACTTAAGATATGCCTTTTGGGGGGGATAAACTGACCTACCCGGTGATTGTTAATGCTAGCCTCAACCACCGTCAACTTGAGAGTCTTTTAGATGTCCTTAGGAGCCATAAGGCTGTCCTTGGCTATAGCATTTTTGACCTCAAGAGGATAAGCCCTAGGCTGTGTACGCACATGATCCACCTCAAAAACACTAAAGTCATCTCCATAGAACCTCAAAGGCGGTTAAACCCTAACATGAAAGAGGTGGTTAAAAAAGAGATCATTAGACTGCTCGAAGCCGATATCATCTATCCTATTTCTGACAGCAGATGGGTTAGCCCGGTTCATGTCGTCTCTAAAAATAGGGGATGACCGTAATAAAAAACGATAAGGGAGAATCCATATCCACATGGACCGTCACGGGTTGGCGGATGTGTATTGATTACTGGAAATTGAATAAAGCCACCTGAAAGGACCATTACCCACTTCCCTTTATTGCCCAAATGCTAGAACGCCTCGCAAAACATAAATTCTTTTGCTATTTGGATGTGTATTCGGGATTCTTTCAGATTCTCCTACATGAAGATGACCAAGAAAATACTACTTTTACGTGCCCTTATGGTACTTATGCTTATCGTAGAATGCCTTTCAGTCTCTGTAATGTACCCGCCACCTTTCAAAGGTGCATGACATCCATCTTTTCTGATTATATCGAAGACATCATGGAAGTCTTCAAGGATGATTTTTCAGTTTATGGTAGCGAATTTGACTCGTATTTGGCTAATCTTACCAAGGTCCTTAAAAGATGCCAACAAAATAATTTAACACTTAACTGGGAGAAATGCCATTTCATGGTCACTAAGCGGATAGTTTTCGGGCATCTTGTCTCGTCTAGAGGAATTGAGGTAGACAAGGCAAAAATCGAGGTCATAGAAATGCTTCTCCCTCCTATTAATGTTAAGGGCATTATGGGATTTCTTGGTCATGCAGGGTTCTACCGCTGTTTTATCAAGGATTTTGCCCTAATTGCCCGACCTCTTACAGCTTTACTTGCTAAAGATGCTCCCATTTACTTTTCAGGAGATTGCTTGCAAGCCTTTAATACACTGAAGGAGGCCCTCATTTCCGCCCTGATCATACAACCGTCGGATTGGAATCTTCCTTTCAAGTTGATGTGCGACGCTAGTGATCGAGCAATTGAGGCTGTGTTGGGACAAAGGAAGGATAAAGAACTTCATGCAATATTTTATGCGAGCAAAATCTTGGACGAGGCACAAAAGAATTACACTACCACCAAAAAGGAGCTTTTGGCTGTGGTTTACTCCATTGAGAAGTTTCATTCCTACCTTCTTGGATCAAAGGTGATTGTTCACACCGACCACACGGCATAGAAATACCTATTAAGCAAAAAGGAGGCCAAGCCAAGGTTAATAAGATGGATACTACTTCCCCAAGAATTTGACTTGGAGATCCGAGACAAAAAGGGAACCGACAACCTTGTGGCGGATCACTTGTCATGGATAGTTCGTGAAGGGAAGGATGATAGCTTGCCAATTGATGACACTTTTGCTGACGAGAAGCTATTTACCATTAGACCCAGAGATGTGCCTTAGTATGCAGATTATGTAAACTATTTTATGTGTGGGATAAAACCGTAAGGGATGGCCACACAACAAAAGAGGAAGTTTATGCACGAAGTTCGTAACTATTTCTGGGAAGACCCATACCTCTTCAAAGTATGCATGGATGGGATTATACGAAGGTGCATTTCAAAGGAAGATGACACCTCAATCATTTCACATTGCCATGATATGCTCGGCGGGGGACATCACGCCGCCTCCAAAACCACCGCAAAGATATTGCAATGCTGATTCTTTTGGCCGACCATGTTCAAGGATACACATGATTTCGTCAAACATTGCGATAGATGCCAAAGGACGGGCAACATATCTAAACGGAATGAGATGCCGATGAAGCCTATTTTGGAGATTGAGCTGTTTGACTATCAGGGAGTTGATTTCATGGACCCTTTCCTATCAAGCAAGTGAAACAAGTATATTCTATTAGCCGTTGACTATATCTCGAAATGGGTAGAGGCCATCACGACCCCAACTAATGATGCGAGGGTGGTTTCCAAATTCTTCAAGCAAAACATTTTCCCCGCTTTGGAGTACCGAGAACATTGATAAGCGACAGGGGAAGCCACTTCATAGAAAGTAAGTTCGAAGCCATGCTCAAGAAATACGAGGTAAATCATAGAATCGGGATGGCATATCACCCCCAAACAAGTTGGCAAGTGGAAGTGTCGAACCGAGAGATCAAACAAATCCTAGAGAAGACAGTTGATAGATCGAGGAAAGATTGGTCCGTGAAATTGAACGATGCATTGTGGGCATATCGCACGGCATTTCGAATCCCCATCGGCACGACCCCATATCAGCTTGGTTATGGGAAAGCATGCCATTTGTCGGTAGAGTTGGAACACCGCGCATATTGGGCAATCAAGACTTTTAATTACGACTGCAATAGTGCAGCGGTGCGATGACTTCTAGATATCAATGAGCTCGACGAGATTAGACGGGATGCTTACGAGAGGTCTAGAATTTACAAGGAGAGGACCAGAATCATCCACGACGCCCGCATCACCGTGACTGATTTCAAGGTCGGAGATAAGGTCTTACTATTCAAATCTAGACTTCGACTTTTCCATGGAAAGATAAGATCACTTTGGTCAGAACCTTTCACCATTCAACACATACAACCGGGAGGGGCTTTTGAGATAGAGGGAAAGGACGGTGTCACATTTAAGGTGAATGGACAAAGGCTCAAGCATCACTCAGAAGGAGACCCTGCTAGCAAAGTAAATAGCATACACATTGTTAAAGGTTGGTCCCAAGATCTGTCATATTTACTCGGGAGGCCGTTGACGATGCCACCCCCCACGCCATTGGAGCTTTGCACATAAACAGACTTTATGAAATATTAAATACCGAAAATGGCGAAATGATGGAAGACCCGTCGGATCTGCTTACGGATGAAGAGAAGAACGATACTGATGTCGTTAGGATTAGAGAGCTATGCAAGCTCTCTAGGGCGAGGCACATGAAGGAAGCACCACCGGTGAACAAATTCTCACCGCCAGTCAAGAAGAAGAACGCCAAGAGCTCAAGCATACGGGAGTCATCCCCCCCTACTACCCATGATGAGGGGCAGGTGAGGAAGGCCGACGAAAATCAACAAGTGAACCCAAGCAGCCTTCCCGGCAATTTTGACACGCGTGTCTTTCATGCGCCAAACATCGAGCATTAATCGCGAATCTTGAGGGGTCGAGTTCAAGACCTTAAAGGAGCATTTTTCGGGAGACAACCTGACGGTTCTATCTCAGTTTTTTGTTGATTTTCCTTTCATTTTGGTTTTAGACTTTTCTTAGTGTATAGAGTCTAGAGTCTAAGAAAAACCTGACAATGGGCCACGCTTTTCATTTTAGGAAAAGGACGATAAGAGGCCATATGAACGGAGGACTACCATGGCGATGGAGAGCACTCCAGGGATGTGCTCAAATGCCAGGGGGGAGAAACTGACAGGAGAAAGAAAATCAAAAAGTGTCGCAAAAACAGAGAGTTGGATCAGAAAACAGCAGCCCACTCGGCGAGTGAAATTTTCACTCGGCCGAGTGAAGACCCTACTCGGCCGAGTAGGGTACTGCACATGGAAGTCTCTGAAACCCGTCTCTGTAAATTAAATGCCACTCGGCCGAGTGACTTTGTCACTTGACTGAGTGGATCATACACTTTCAATACTTAAAATACTCTGAGTGGCCTAGCCACTCCACCGAGTGACTTTCTCACTCGACCAAGTGATAGACACAACTCGACCGAGTCGGAACAAATGTGAAAATTTTAAAACTTCCAAAACAGCAGCCACTCGGCCGAGTGGTCACCACCACTCGACCGAGTGACTTACCCTATATAACCCAGCTCGCGGCCCCAAATCGCTCGAGCTTCCCTCAAATCTCCCCAAGCCCTACGGCCACTCGCCCGAGCATCCTCCTTCCCTCCGCCGAGTCGCCATCACCGTGCCCGAGTGGCACGACCCCCCACTGTCCAACCACCGCCGCCGCTGCTGCACCCTCGCCGCCAGCCGGCGCTCGACACCCTCCTACGCCCAAAATTTCCCCTATTTCTCCTATTTCCCATTTTGTAAGCCCTAATCCGCCATGAATCAAAATTAAACCCTATTCATACCTATTACTCTTGATTTTTCACTCGATTTTTTCTTATTCATTGCTAATCAATCTATTTTGTATTTCAGGATAGCTTGGGGGAGATCAAGTACTGATTCGGAGCTTCGAGGTCCTGAGTTCTATTCGTAGGAATCCCACGGGTTGCACGTTTTGTCTGATGGATTGTGAGTGCGAGATCACTCTTGATATGCTCCGAGCCTATTTCCATTGGCCCCCTGTCCCGGACCCCGACCGTGCTTTTGGACCCACGCACCACACTCGTTCTTCCTTCGATGCTCACGCATTCTGGACTATGGTCAAAGGATCACCGCTCGCCTTCGACCCTAGCCGGGCCAAGGCCTCCTCTATCGTCCACCCTTGCCTCCATATTGCTCAGCGCCTTATGACGATCATCATTCTAGCGAGGTATGAGTCCGGGACGATGTCTACACCTGAGCTCTATATGCTTTATGCGATGACTAGAGAGAGAGCCCATGAGGCTGGCGGGGACGTCTTAGTCCCTGCCAATCAGATTGATATTACCAGTTGGCATCTCGACTGTATTATTTTTTCTGCCACCGCCAGGACAGCGATCTGTTGTGGCGGTCGGATCACCTTGTTGGCACCTATGTGCGGGATTGAGCTCCCTGCTGGGTTGCTTCGACCTCTGGGCCTCATTTCCCTTTCCATAGATATTATGTCATGTATGAGGATGCTGCGTCCTCATGGTAAGCATCACCACTGGGTTTGTCTTCACGGTCCTTTTTCAGTTGATTACATGTTGCTTCCGAGCCCTGCTCGTACCCACATTGGACTGACAGGTGGGGGAGTGGAGACCAGAGATAGATCTCCTCATCCCAGCTGCAAATGTACTCGAGCCAGTGGACGCTTAGCAGGAGCCGTCCCTTGACCCTCTAGCCCCGGAGATCCCTATCCCACAGCCTGCACCTGATTTGAACACAGTCCTCGACACTTCTGTCCACACCGCTGCAAGTATCGAGAGCACTGTTGCTGTGTCCACCACCACTCCCACCACCATCACCACCTCTGTGCCGCTGATTTTTGATCCTATTTCCTACTTGAGCTTTAAGAGCATCTCCCCTGCTGCACTTGAGAGAGGCGAGCCCTCCCTAGTTTCGACAGCCGAGACTCTGTTCTCACTTGATTTCTCGACCCCCAGGGAGTCATTTTCTGTTGATTTCATGTCCTCCCCAGTCGTCGACCCTTATGTCTCTGCTGCCGCTACCTTTATCGAGAGTGTCATGACGTATGTCCCCACATTTGCGTCTACGACCTCCCTGCCTGTCTCACCCTCTACCACTGCTGCTATTTTTACTAAGAGTGTAGTGACGTCTGTCTCCACTTCTGTGTCTACGACCTATCTACCAGCATCATCCTCCTCTGCCGCTGCGCACACTTCTCAGAGCATTCCTGCGCCTCAGCCTCCCACAGAGGCTGAGCATTTTGTAGCTAGCACCGCCCCTCACCCACACCCATTAGTGGTCCCACTCGTCTACGATGGCCGTGTGCATCAGCCTCGACCTACACCTGTGCGACCCTCTGCACCCGCTTCGACGCTATCGTCCAGCACCTCCGTGCTGTAGAGGGGGCCGAAAGTAGTTTTTCTGTAGAAAACGATGGTGAAGCACTCTCGGAACCTCAAGAAAGAATATTTCGGTCGTTTTAGCCCTAGAATGCCCTCCTTCATCCACTAGAGTGAGCTAGGACATCCAGAAACGGAAATATGCTTCAACCCTGCTATTTTGGGCAACCGTTGGGTAATTCCAAATGAAATTTCATAGGGATAAAGGAAACAACCTCCTCTCTGCATAGAAACGATGTTTACTCTCCATTTGTCCTTATATTCCTCCAAACACCCGCGAAATCCGTGCGAGACTCAGAAATCAGAGACTTGTGGAATTAATTATGTTTTAATCCAAAAGTAAATTCTTGTAGTTTTTCTACGGAAAACGATTGCGACGCACTATCGGAAACTCAGGAATGAAGATTTCCATCGTTTGATGCCTAGAATGCTCTCCTTCAAACATTAGAGTGAGCTAGGACATTAAGAAACAGAAAAATGCTACAAACCTGCTATTTTGGGCAACCGTTAGGTAATTCCAATTGATATTTCTGGGGAATAAAGGAAACGACCTCCTCTCAGCATATAAACGACGTATACTCTCCATTTGTCCTTATATTCCTCCAAAACTCACACGAAATCTGTGCGAGTCCCAGAAATCAGAGACGGACGCAATTGCTTGCGTTTTGAATCCAACAGTAAATTCATGTAGTTTTTCTATAGAAAACGATGGTGATGCACTATCGGAAGCTCAGAAAAGAAGATTTTGAATGTTTGAGGCCTAGAATTTCATCCTGCATCCATTAGAGTGTGCTAGGGCATTCAGAAACCGAAAAATGCTTCAAACCTGCTATTTTGGGCAACCGTTGGGTAATTCCAATTGAAATTTCGGGGGATTAGATAGAACAAACTCCTCTCCGCATAGAAACGATGTTTACTCTCCTTTTGACATTTTATCCCTCTAAAACACCCACGAAATCTGTGCGAGTCACAAAAATCAGAGACTGGTGCAATTCTTGTGTTTTGAATCCAACAGTAAATTCTTGTAGTTTTCCTGTAGAAAACGATGGTTACGCACTATCAAAAGATTGGGAATGAAGAATTCGATTGTTTGAGGCCTAGACTTCCCTCTTTTATCCATTAGAGTGAGCTTTGACCGCCAAGAATCCAAAAATGCTTCAAACGTACTATTTGGGCAACCGTTGTGTAATTTCAATTGAAATTTTGTGGGAATTGAGGAAACAACTTCCTCTCCGCAAAGAAACGACGTTTACTCTCGATTTGTCCTTTTATTCCTCCAAACTCCCACAAAATCCGCGCGAGTCCCAGAAATCAGAGACGGGTGGAATAACTTTTGTTTTTAATCCAAAAGTTAATTCTTGTAGTTTTTCTATAGAAAACGATGGTGACGCACTATCGGAAGCTCGGGAATGAATATTTACATTGTTTGAGGCCTTGAATTCCCTCCTTCATCCATTAGAGAGAGCTAGAACAGCCAGAAACCGAAAAATGTTTCAAACCTGCTATTTTGGGCAATCGTTGGGTAATTCCAATTGAAATTTCATGGGAATAGAGGAAACAACCTCCTCTCCACATAGAAACGACGTATACTCTCCAGTTGTCCTTATATTTATCCAAAACTCCTTCAAATCCGTGTGTGTTCTAGAAATCAAAGACGTGTGCAATTGCTTGTGTTTTGAATTCAAGAGTAAATTCTTTTAGTTTTTCTGTAGAAAACGATGGTGAAGCACTCTCGGAAGCCCAAGAAAGAATATTTCGGTCGTTTTAGCCCTAGAATGCCCTCCTTCATCCACTAGAGTGAGCTAGGACATCCAGAAACCGAAATATGCTTCAACCCTGCTATTTTGGGCAACCGTTGGGTAATTCCAAATGAAATTTCATAGGGATAAAGGAAACAACCTCCTCTCTGCATAGAAATGATGTTTACTCTCCATTTGTCCTTATATTCCTCAAAACACCCGCGAAATTCGTGCGAGACTCAGAAATCAGAGACTGGTGGAATTAATTATGTTTTAATCCAAAAGTAAATTCTTGTAGTTTTTCTATGGAAAACGATTGCATCGCACTATCGGAAGCTCAGGAATGAAGATTTCCATCGTTTGAGGCCTAGAATGCTCTCCTTCAAACATTAGATTGAGCTAGGACATTAAGAAACAGAAAAATGCTACAAACCTGCTATTTTGGGCAACCGTTAGGTAATTCCAATTGATATTTCTGGGGAATAAAGGAAACGACCTCCTCTCTGCATAGAAATGACGTCTACTCTCCATATGTCCTTATATTTGTCCAAAACTCACACGAAATCCGTGCGAGTCCCAGAAATCAGAGACGGACGCAATTGCTTGTGTTTTGAATCCAACAATAAATTCATGTAGTTTTTCTGTAGAAAACGATGGTAACGCACTATCGGAAGCTCAGAAACGAAGATTTTGAATGTTTGAGGCCTAGAATTCCATCCTTCATCCATTAGAGTGAGTTAGGGCATTCAGAAACCGAAAAATGCTTCAAACCCGCTATTTTGGGCAACCGTTGGGTAATTCCAATTGAAATTTTGGGGGATTAGAGGAAACAAACTCCTCTCCGCATAGAAACGATGTTTACTCTCCTTTTGCCCTTTGATTCCTTTAAAACACCCACGAAATCCGTGCGAGTGACAGAAATCAGAGACGGGTGCAATTCTTGTGTTTTTGAATCCAACAGTAAATTCTTGTAGTTTTCCTGTAGAAAACGATGGTGACGCACTATCAAAAGATTGGGAATGAGGAATTCGATTGTTTGAGGCCTAGACTCGCTCTTTCATCCATTAGAGTGAGCTGTGACAGCCAGAAATCAAAAAATGCTTCAAACCTGCTATTTGGTCAACCGTTGTGTAATTTCAATTGAAATTTTGTGGGAATAAAGGAAACAACTTCCTCTCCGCAAAGAAACGATGTTTACTCTCCATTTGTCCTTTTATTCCTCCTAACTCCCACAAAATCCGCGCGAGTCTCAGAAATCAGAGACGGGTGGAATTACATTTGTTTTTAATCCAAAAGTTAATTCTTGTAGTATTTTATAGAAAACGATGGTGACGCACTATCGGAAGCTCGAGAATGAAGATTTCCATTGTTTGAGGCCTAGAATTCCCTCCTTCATCCATTAGAGAGAGCTAGGACAGCCAGAACCCGAAAAATGTTTCAAACCTGCTATTTTGGGCAATCGTTGGGTAATTCCAATTAAAATTTCATGGGAATAGAAGAAACAACCTCCTTTCCACATAGAAACGACGTATACTCTCCAGTTGTCCTTATATTTATCCAAAACTCTTACAAATCCGTGCGAGTTCTAGAAATCAGAGACGTGTGCAATTGCTTGTGTTTTGAATTCAAGAGTAAATTCTTTTAGTTTTTCTGTAGAAAACGATGGTGAAGCACTCTCGGAAGCTCTGGAAAGAATATTTTGGTCGTTTTAGCCATAGAATGCCCTCCTTCATCCACTAGAGTTAGCTAGGACATCTAGAAAAAGAAATATGCTTCAAACCTGCTATTGTCGGCAACCGTTGGGTAATTCCAAATGAAATTTCGTAGGGATATAGGAACCAGCATCTTCTGTGCATAGAAACGATGTCTATTCTCAATTTGTCCTTATATTCCTCCAAACACCCACGAAATCCGTGCGGGACTAAAAAATCAGAGACGAGTGGAATTAATTATGTTCTTAATCCAAAAGTAAATTCTTGTAGTTTTTCTATAGAAAACAATTGCGTCGCACTATCGGAAGCTCAGGAATGAAGATTTCCATTGTTTGAGGCCTAGAATGCTCTCCTTCAAACGTTAGAGTGAGCTAGGACATTAAGAAACAGAAAAATGCTACAAACGTGCCATTTTGGGCAAACCGTTGGGTAATTCCAATTGATATTTCTGGGGAATAAAGGAAACGACCTCCTCTCTGCATAGAAACGACGTTTACTCTCTCCATTTGTCATTAAATTGCTCCAAAACGCACACGAAATCCGTGCGAGTCCTAGATATCAGACACGGACGCAATTGCTTGTGATTTGAATCCAATAGTAAATTCATGTAGTTTTTCTGTAGAAAACGATGGTGACTCACTATCGGAAGCTCAGAAACGAAGATTTTGAATGTTTGAGGCCTAGAATTCCATCCTTAATCCATTAGAGTGAGCTAGGGCATTCAGAAACCGAAAATGCTTCAAATCTGCTATTTTGGGCAACCGTTGGGTAATTCCAATTGAAATTTCAGGGGATTAGAGGAAACAAACTCCTCTCCGCATAGAAACAATGTTTACTCTCCTTTTGCCCTTTTATTCCTCTAAAACAACCACGAAATCCGTGCGAGTCACAGAAATCAGAGACGGGTGCAATTCTTGTGTTTTGAATCCAGCAGTAAATTCTTGTAGTTTTTCTGTAGAAAACGATGGTGACGCACTATCAAAAGATTGGAAATGAAGAATTCGATTGTTTGTGGCGTAGACTTCCCTCCTTCATCCATTAGAGTGAGCTTTGAGAGCCAGAAATCGAAAAAATGCTTCCAACCTGCTATTTGGGCAACCGTTGTGTAATTTCAATTGAAATTTTGTGGGAATAGAGGAAACAAATTTCCTCTACGCAAAGAAACGACGTTTACTCTCCATTTGTCCTTTTATTCCTCCTAACTCCCACAAAATCTGCACGAGTCCCAGAAATTAGAGATGGGTAGAATTACTTTTGTTTTTAATCCAAAAGTCAATTCTTGTAGGTTTTCTATATAAAACGATGGTGACGCACTATCGGAAGCTCGGGAATGAAGATTTCCATTGTTTGAGACCTAGAATGACCTCCTTCAACCATTAGAGTGAGCTAGGCATCAAGAAATCGAAAAATGCTTCATAACTGCTATTTTGGGCAACCATTGGGTGATTCCAATTGCTATTTTGGGGGAATAACGGCAACAACCTCCTCTCTACATAGAAACGACGTTTACTCTATGGAATGAAGATTTCGATCGTTTAAGGCCTAGAATGCCGTACTTCACCCATTAGAGTGGGCTAAGTCATCCAAAACCCGAAAAATGCTTCAAAACTGCTATTTTAGGCAACCGTTGAGTAATTCCAATTGATAGTTCGTGGAAATAAAGTAAACAATCTCCTCTCCGCATAAAAACAACGTTTACT
>JAULAV010007372.1:0-53585 GCA_030789695.1 Scilla litardierei | reverse complement strand
TTCGTCACCCCCTAGACATGTTCATTTTTCATATGGTACAATCTCAAAGAATGATTGAAGTTTATGCACATGAAAATACTACTGATGATGTTGTTCTAAATTTGGTGCTCATGTCAATATCATTAGGTATCTGCCTATAACACTTGAAGATAAGCACGACTGGCGAAGGATCAGTACTGTTCATGCCTATATCTAGGTACGTGTTAAGTCTTACTAATTGATAATTGATGAATGTAGTTGTGGTAATATTATCGTCAAGTCAGCCTTGGAAAGAATGGACATAGCAGCTGAGCGTCACGCACAGCCATACAACAATACTTGGATTGATAACACTGCTCATTCAGTTACCCAACGATACTTAATGCCTCTCCACCTTGCAAGCTATCATGATCACATTTGGGTGTGATATTATATCCATGGATGCAACACACATTTTGCTAGGAAGACATTGGCGATACGATCAAGATGTGACGAGTTCTGAAAGGTCAAACACACATACATTTAGATTTAAAGGAAAGAAAATTGTGTTGAAACCAAGGTTTTAGGTCTTGGCTTCGGTATCGGTTTCGGTCTTTCGAAAATTTAGGTTTCGGTATCGGTATCGTCCGTTTCGGTGGTTTCGATAGTAAGTTTCGGTTTGTCTGTATCGGTAGTTTCAAACATTTGTTTTACATTTGGAGTCTTCATCAATACTTTGGTTGCTACTTGCATTATACATTTTGCTATTTGGGTTAAGTTTTTTGAATTAATTGTTGAAATAATTTTTTGAACTAGGTAATGCAGGGAGAAAGAGGAAAAACACTAAATGATAGAGCTACAATAGCTACTCACATTACACAGTTTGCAAAACATATTATTTATTTACAAGTTTGCCATTAAATTGTAAAAGACAATGGTATACTTGTAAATAAATGGACTATGTTTAATAAAGTGTAATGTGAGTGGCCCACGTTCATAAATGGCCAACTTTCAGCTTTGCTTGACCTAAAGCCCCCTGCCGCCTCTTTTCTTGGCGGCATGCTATACCTAAAGCCCCCCCTCTTAGCGGCAGGTGGCCATTTTTGGAGCGTCGGAGGAAGACTACGGTAAGTACTTTCCCCTACTCTCTTCTTCTTTTGAATCTGTTGCCATTTCTTGCTGGAGAGTGTTCCTCTCTCTATTTCTCTATTTCCTCTTTCTCTTTTTCTTCTTTTTCTTCGACTTTTTTTCTTTTGTTTGACTTTTTTAAGTTATGTGGGAGTCAAAAATGACCGATTTTGGCCAGTTTCGACCGAAACTGACCGAAACCGAGTTTTATGTGTAAGTTTCGGATCGGTCCCCTCCGAGACCGATCCGAAACGGCCGAAACCGAGTGGTTTCGGCCGAAACTTAGAACCATAGTTGAAACATTCCCAACCCAAAATTCGAGTTGCTCAACAAAATGGTGTGAACCAAGGTTTGAGGTCTTGGGTTCGGTCTCGGTATCGCTCTCTCGAAAATTTAAGTTTTGGTATCGGTATCGTCCGTTTCGGCGTTTTCGGACGTGAGTTTCGGTTCGTCAGTATCGGTAGTCTTAAATACTTAAAAACCTATCAGATACATAAAAAACTAAAGTAGCTTGAAGTTTGCCTTGCGTACCCATCGTTTTACTTTGCGCACATACCACTTGCAAGTTTGCCAAAAATAGCTTGGAGTTGCTTTGTGCACCCACCAGTTTGCTTTGCACACATACCACTTATTTACAAGTTTGCTCATAAAATATCTTCGTTGCTGTGTGCAACAGCTGTTTTACTTTACGCATATAGCACTTATTTACAAGTTTGCCATTTAAATACAAGATTGCCATTTACGGTCTGCTCTATCGCAGTATGCTCTCTCTCTCTCATGAGAGAGGCAGCGGGAGAGGTGGGTGTGACGCGGCAGCAGGCGGGGCGGTGTGACGCGGCAGCAGGCGGGGCGGTGTGGCAGCGAGGTAAGTTTCCGTCTTCTTCCTATACCCTTTTTTTCTTTTTCTTCTTTTTTGTAGTGTTTTCTTGTTTCTTCGTCTAATTTTTCAATTTTGGACCGTATTCGTCTTCGTCTTCAAGCCAGTACCCTAGGGTTCCGGCCGATACTGAGAAAGAGGAGGGGTTTCGGTCTCGGTAGCCTCCGAGACCGAAACGAAACGGCCGGAACCTAGGGGTTTCGGTCTCGGTAGGCCTCCGAGACCGAAACGAAACGGCCGGAACCCTAGGGTTCCGGCCAATACCTAAAACATTGCTGTACCAATGAAAACAGAGGATTTATAATTATAGAGGAGAGATTTCAAAACAAAACTAAATTTACAGAAATAGAAATCATAACTTTGTCATCGATATTGGTACTGTTGCGCCTTGAGGCATATGCACACCCCAAGAAAGAGTGAGACAAAAGGACGTGGAACCTTGTCTAATATTTTAACTTTTTTCCTATTCAGACAATGATATTGGAAATGGAATTGTTGAAACTGAAATGCAGTGGTAATCCAAAATTTGCATTCTAAAATAATGCAAACGATGGTAGTCAGAAAATAGTTCCATATTATTGAGTTGATTCCATATCATCCAACTGCTTTAAGAATTTTCTTGCATCTGAAAATAAGGTAATTAAGTTGTGATATTTAAATCAGAGAGTTCAATGAGATCATGGTACATCCTAAAGCAAAGTAGGGTTCAAGATGAAGGTAAAACATACAATTTAGCACCGCATCCTATGAGGACACAAGTTACCGTAATTTAGCATGCACCACTAAGCAAGAGTGGATTTAAGTATGACCAGCAAATATATAATTCAACACAACTTCTCATTAGGTCACATGTTAAGATTAATTACATTTCTAGTGGGCAGTAATGGCAGAAACTTAATTTTATTTCTTGAGAGAAAACGAAAAGGTTTGATAACAATATATAGAACTGGATCAAAAGTCTAGAAAGCTGACCACCGAAAAGCATCACATAGAACATTTAGAAGTCTATGAAGAAAATGACTGCATTACCGATTTTGGTTAATCTGGAAATCAGCTTTAGGCAGATTTTCATATACCCATCCAGGTGCAAATATGGCAGCTGAAACATCATCCTTCTTCAGCAAATCAAGTGCAACATTTGTCTGTCATGGCAAAAAAAAAAATTTCCTGGTAAATCTTCATGCCAATTAGGAAGCAAACCAATCTGAAGTCCTTACTAATATAACATGTGTATGTCATGCAAAGAACTTTTCCTGGTAAACCTTCATGCCAATTGGGAACTAGACCAAGATAAGTCCTTATTAATATAAGAGAGGTATCTTAAACCTGCGTAGAACCAAAATATACTCCTCAAAGATGATTCAATAAGTTCCAGTAACAAAAATTATTATTGCTTGAATTCCATGTCTCCAAACGTGTGGTGTCACGCTAGACCTATTAATAGCACAGTGCATAATGCTGTAATGTATATCATAAGCTGTGATATTTCATCTGTTTAATTTAAAAAAATGAATTTATCTCTAATATTATTTTAATAAATAGGACAAAAATTGTAAAAAAATTCAAAAAAAGTAAAAATAATTAATAAAGATTTATACAAGAATAGTCCAATGCTCAATAATAAATACTAGTTATTCTCAATAATCTCACCAACTAATCAATGTTAATAGCCCCAACAAAAAGTTGGCCTCCCAAACAAAATAAATAAATAAAAATAGTTTGTCATCCTCCTGTTCTTAGCCATTCAAAACAATCAAACTCTACCAATCCCAAACACTCTCTCGTCCCCCTCTCTTCTCAGTCTCTCTCAGAGTTTGAGAAAACAGCGAGACTGAGTGACCAAATGGATGGATGGAAGAGAAATTGGGAAAAAGCGATAGTGAGATAGAGACTAAGAAGAAAGTGATTGAGAGAGATTGAGAAAAAGAAGATGAAATAGAGAGATTCCTGAGAGATCAAATCACTGCCTAATCAAACTCGAGATGTGTTGGATGAAGTTGGATTAGAGTATAAATTCGCTCCCCAGAGTTGGTTTGCTGTCACATTAAGAGTCGCCAAGAGCCATTTTCTTTTGCTTTGAGAGGCATCAGATTATTGAGGGTATCCAAGGTCGAAAGGGTCTCAATTTCAGACCATTTTCTGTCGTGAATTTATTTTTTTTAAAAAGAGAACTTGTAGTAATGCTAAGCTACGCTATAAAAACGTAACATAGTGTATGCTATTTAAAAAAAGCTATAGTCATGCTATTTCAATGTGTTATTTAGCAAGATGATGGGAATCCCTAGGGGTTGAGGCGTAAAAATCTGATTTTTATTTCCGAAGAAAACAAATATAGTTGGCCATGTTCAAGAGGTGGACCGCTTTCCCAAGCCACCAATTCGAGAAGATGGCCGCATTCTCCACAAAAGATAGATCAAATCAACCTCTAAGAAGTTCTCTCGCAAAATTCAACATAGATCCCTAATCCCCCTAAGACATATATATATATATAATAATCAGATTTTCAGCAAAATTACAGAAACACCTCTGACCCCAAAATTACGAAAATGCCATTGAGCCTCCAAAATTACAGATTTGCTATTGTATGAGGTCTCATTATTACTCCACCCCTAAAAACCCACCTTATTCTTAAGGTGGTGTCATGAAAACCATGTGCAGTGTACTCTAGGTGGGGATGCTCCTGGCTCCTCAACCTTGTCATCTTCCTCGCCCATCATCAACAATTGGAGTGTGCGGTCTCGACACCGATATCGCGGGATGAACTTTTCATCGCAGAGGAAGCACAATTCCTTAGCCCGTTTGTCATGCACCTTAGCCTCCGTCATCTTCTTGAGTTGTCCCCTCGATAGTGGCTCGCTGCTCCTCTCTACTAAACTGGTCTTTTCCTGACGATGTCTTCCGCCCTCCGTCGGTATCTGGCTGCGAAAAGTGGATTTGCTCCAGCTCCCCCTGATCTCCGCTCCCATATGAGACAATACTCTACCATCTGAGCTAACTCCATCGTGTCAATCAGCCCCCTATGCATTTGTATGCGAAGCTCTGTGCGGATGTTTATCTTGAGCTCCTTCATGAAGCTCCCCTCTAGGGTCTCCTCCAGTATACCCTCACTCGGTCTAACACCGATATCGCGGGATGAACTTTTCATCGCAGAGGAAGCACAATTCCTTAGCCAGTTTGTCATGCACCTTAGCCTCCGTCATCTTCTTGAGTTGTCCCCTCGATAGTGGCTCGCTGCTCCTCTCTACTAAATTGGTCTTTTCCTGACGATGTCTTCCGCCCTCCGTCGGTATCTGGCTGCGAAAAGTGGATTTGCTCCAGCTCCCCCTGATCTCCGCTCCCATATGAGACAATACTCTACCATCTGAGCTAACTCCATCGTGTCAATCAGCCCCCTATGCATTTGTATGCGAAGCTCTGTGCGGATGTTTATCTTGAGCTCCTTCATGAAGCTCCCCTCCAGTGTCTCCTCCAGTATACCCTCACTCGGTCTAAGAGCGCATCAAACTTCACCATGTACTCCCTGACGGTCTCATCCTACCTGAGTGCTAGCAGTTGCTCCTATAAGTTTCCTCCCTATGTATCACAAAATCTGTCTACCACGCAGTCCTTGAGATCCTTCCATGAGCATACAAGTCGCATCTGCTCCCTCCACTGAAACCAAGAAAGCGCCTTCCCCTCGAAGCAGATACATGCCACTTCTAATTTCTGCCTCCCTGTCAGGCATGTCACCACAAAAATCTCTCAACTCGGCAAATCCAATCATAAGAATCATCCCACTCGAACAATGGCATCTTCAGCTTCCTAACCCTGCCATTAACCCCAAAACTCTCCTGGTCTGCTTGCCCTCTGACATGTCCATATTAGTATTGATGATAATTGTCCCATCGTATCTTCCTAAGATGCCCATAACCCCTCCATGGGGCGTCGCCTTTATCACCATCAACATCCCAGTCATCCGCATCCCGAACTGAGTCTCTACCATCCTCCTCATAGCCCGCATCGTCGTCATAGTCATCTCTAAACTTCTCATAGGTCGGTACTTGTCGTTGGCGTCTCTCTTTAAAAATTTGAGGATCATGTGGTCCCAGTGAATAGTCCAGCTCATCTCCAATACTCCACCACCTTACTCGCTGCTCCTCTACTCTTTGGCCAGCCGTCCGGGGGTTAGGGGGCCCTGGACGGTCACGTCACATGTTGGGGAGGCCCTGGCGGGCCCGCAGATGCTCTTAAGTGGCCTGGCGGGCCTGTGGATACTTGGGAAGGCCCTGGCGGGCCTGCATATCCTCTGGGAAGCCCTGGGGCAGCAAGTCCCCTAGCAGCCCTGCCGGGCCTCGCTCGGGCCCTGGCAGGCCGCCGGGGGCCGCAAGGCCCCAGGCGGTCTGCCCTATAGCTGGCGTGCCCCTGGCGAGAGTGCGGAGGGTCGCCGCCTCTCGTGTGTTCTTCTGCCACCTCTTCGGAGTCCAAATTTACATCGGAGATGATCTCTTCAACGAATTCCTCAACTTTTTCCTTCCCTTTGTCTGAAACTCGTGTCATTCGCTCTAGATCTTCGTCATGGCCTCCTCTGCCTTTTAGAGCTGATCTCACTGGATCCTCTTTCTTCATTAAAGTTCCTAACGTTGTCTTCAACAGAGATTTCACGGAAGATTGTAATCGAGAAACGATACACTCCTCCATTGATGACATCTCCTCTTTCATCTTTTGATGTTGCTCTTTCATCGCGATGTTACTTCTTTAGGGTTTCTACTTCGCTCTCCTATTCTCCTCCCATGCATCAACTTTCCTCGTCACCATCAAGATCGAACCGCTCTGATACCAAATCGATAGGAACCCCCAGGGTCTGAAGAGGAAAAAATCTATTTTTATTGAAAATAAGGAGAAAACAAAGATGGTTGGCAACGTTCGCGAGTTTGACCAATCTCCCAAGCCTCCAATTTGCAAGGATGGCCACACTCACCACAAAAGAGGAATCAAATCAACCTCAAAGAAATTTTCTCGCAAAATTCAATATAGATCCATAATCCCCCTAAGCCCCATAGATATAATAATCAAATTTTCAGTAAAATTACAGAAACATCTATTGTGTGTTATTGGGTGTGTGTAAAGAAAAGAGAGAGTTGATATAAATAAGAAGTGATAGCCGTCATTAGTGGCTAATCATCATTTTCACCCAAATTTAACATGATATCAGAGCCAAACCTAAACCCTACCCCAAGAAAACCCTACAACACCAAAACCCTAGCCTCCCCGCCGCGCCGCCCTCCCACGCGCCGCCACCGCTGCTGCGCGCCGCCACCCGCCGCTGCTGCGCGCCGCCGCCGCTGCTGCGCGCCCCGCCGCTGCTGCGCGCCGCCAACTGCTGTGCGCCGCTGTTGTCGCTAGCTCCTGCCGCTGCTCCCCTTCCACGTCCTCTTCTAGCCGCCACAAAGCCCTAACTAGCCACAAAAGAGAACCCCAAAAAACCCTAACCCTAGATCTATGGTAGAGTCATGAAAAGGACTCCATAGATTTACGGTTAGGGTATGACCTAGAAGAGGAAGAAGAGAAGTAGATCTGCGGATCTAAGGAGGGAGAAAGGAGAGATCTGCGGATCTGGAGAGATGGGGGACAATCTTACCTCAGCTGACATGAAGGCCTTCATTGGGGAGATAACGAAGCTGCTTTCTTCGAAGGAGTTGGGATCCTCTAGTGGATCGACGCCTTCACGACCAGTGCAGAAGCTGGAGTTGATGTCCAACGATGTGAAATTGGAAGGGACGAAGAATTACCTCAGTTGGTCCAGGAGGGTGCTTCTCATCCTGAAGTCGAAGGGGTTAGAAGGCCATGTTCTGGGTTCATGTAGTGAACCGGTGGATAAGACTAGGGATGATTGGAAAGTGTGGAGCATCACCAACTCACTTGTGGCTGCTTGGTTGATGACATCGATGGTTCCACCCATTGCTGGGATGGTGGAGGCCATAGAGAGTGCTGCAGGGATATGGAGTATGGTGGAGAAAATGTATTCTGGAGCAGGGAATGTAATGCTTATGATGGAGGTTCAGGGCAAGGTCGACACCTTGAAGCAGGGGGAGATGTCTATTCTAGCCTACTCTGCGGAGTTGAAAAGGCTGTGGTCAGAGTTAGACCACTATGACCCTATTGATCTGTAGGATCCTGTCCAAAACAGAGTTAGGATCGATAATATGAAGTTTAGACTTACGCTTGCGTACGCTGCACGGTAGTCTACGAACTTCGCCTTCGGATTCGCCACGACGGATCGAGTCTACTCACGAACGGAGTAAGGCTACTAATCCACAATCTAAATCTCTACTTTAGATTAAGAACTTGGATAAGAGGGAGAGAAAGGATTTCTGCAGAGCTTCGCTAGGATGAAGATGCATGCATAAATTTCATGCAAAAGGTGTAAGAAATGGCTTACCCTTGGGTCTTATTTATAGCCCCCAAGGTAGTTATTTTAGGGTAAGTTGTTCCTTTGGAACAACTTAATTAAGGTGTACCATGATACATGGCACATTATAAGCTTAAGTTGTACCATATGCATGGTACAACATAAGCTTAAGATATTCCCCCTTTATTAGCCATATGTCGCATGCACTTATGCATATATAATGCGACTTTCCCACTCATCCAGAGATCCTCTCCGCAAGGGAACAGATTCCCTTTGCACACGACTTCGTGTGCGCGACGTTCGAGGTCCGTATTCCCTCGTACATCCCCCACAAGGGTGTACTAACATCTTCCATATCCAACATCTCCCACTCACACTTGAGGGGATTGTAAGAGAACGTCTTTCACTTAGTTCTTTCATCTATCATACCGAGAAATAGACCGTGCGACCGTCATGCGCGTAGAGTCTGTTGTTGTGCACTTGTTAGAGATACACAACGACCTCGAAGGTGCAAAGTTGAGTAGTTCAACGCATGCTTTACCCTAGATTATTTCTTCACATTTCTTATACTTTATATTCAACAATTGAATCCCATCTGGATCACAATTGGCTGGCCAGCTTTGAATCATTAAAGTCCAAATGCGAATATGAAATCAATCTTCCTCTTCTTGCGAACCTTCTGATCTTGACTAGACTCGCTTTTCTAACGTGCCCCGCCGAGCCGAATTATCATAGCCCATAAGTAACACGCTAAGATAGCGATCATTTCGTCAAATCTAAAGGAACCAATTGGAGTCCTTGAGGGTAAGAGTTAAGACCCATATGGCCTTTGAGTCTCACATAATAGCAAACACTATTGCTACTAACTCAGTGGTCGAAATGCATACGTGGTATGAACACGTATTACAACATCACTCCTTTCCCAGGGAGAGTATGTCTTAATGATGTTGTACGGATGAAAAGATCAGACACCACAGTGACTATCTTTTTGAGTCCCCTTACTACTCGTGAAATATTCACGGACTCTCATCCTGCATAAGACAGATAGGAAAAATCCTATGAGATCTCTTTCAAATATCCTTGTGATACAGATCTCAGATCTTTTGTAAGCATCCATATGATGCAGATCTTTCGTTCGACTATCTTGTTTAAGTCATGACTCTAAATCATTCGTCTAATGATTTTGACTTTAAACTAGTCTCATCTCTATCTTATCCATCTGATAAGATAAGGCGGTTGCTCATGTGAGAGAGCCAACCTTAATCTGTCCGACATACACACAATTCAGCTGAGATTTCAAAAAATGTACACAAACATTTCTTAAGAAATTCTTATGCAATATTTGAAAAAGAACTTATTCTTTTATTAATTTTGATCATTTACAGACATGGGAATTTACATTGGTACAACTCAGCTCTTACGCAATCCTTGAGATGATAAGTGTTTGTAAAACACATCTCTGGGGATCGCCTTCGTAAGCGGATCCGCTATCATCTCATGCGTAGATATGTACCTTATGTCTACCTTCTTGGTCTTATCATAGTCTTTTGCAAATTTGTAGCGGATATCTATGTGTTTGGTCTTACAATGGAATTTCGGATCTTTGACATAGGCTATAGATGCTTGACTGTCGCTGTGTATAGGTACAGCACCTGAGTCACTTGCATTAATTAGCCTGTCTAAGAACTTCCTAAGCCAAACAGCCTCTTGAACTGCCATGCTAAATGCTACAAACTCGGCTTCCATGGTTGAAAGTGCGATGCAGGATTGTTTCTTGCTACTCCAGGATATTGCACCAGATCCGAGTAGAAAAACATATCCTGAGGTCGATCGTCGCTCATCGAGATCACCCGCCCAATCAGCATCAGTGTAGCCTTCGAGCCTCAAGGCATCTCCTTGATAGCATAAAGCAAAGTCTGCAGTTCCTTTGAGATACCGCATTATCCTCTTAACCGCTTTCCAGTGTACTTGCCCTGGGTTGGATTGGTAACGACTTACCATTCCAACGGCAAAACAGATGTCCGGTCTTGTACACATCATAGCGTACATTAGACTACCAACTGCACTGGAATATGGAACTTTTTCCATAATCTCCTTCTCTTTTTGGTTCTTTGGACATGATTTCAGACATAAATTGTCGCACTTGCTTATTGGAGTATCAATGGACTTGCAGTCCTGCATATTAAAACGTTCTAGAACCTTCTTTATATAAGTCTCCTGTGAAAGAGAAAGAAGTTTCTTCGAACGATTCCTTGAAATCTTAACTCCAAGGATATATGCGGCTTCTCCCATGTCTTTCATCTCAAAAACTGATGAAAGCCAAGCCTTGATATCCATCACAAAGCCCTTGTCATTTCCGGCTATTAAGATGTCATCTACATATAGAGACATAATAACATACTTGTTCTTATTCCTCTTGATATATACACAGTTATCTTCATCAAGCATGGAAAAACCATTTGATAAGACAACCTCTTGAAATCGTATATACCACTGCCTCGAGGATTGTTTAAGACCATATATGGATTTAAGAAGTTTACAAACCTTATGTTCGTTTCCTTCTTTTACAAACCCTGTTGGCTGTTCCATATAGATCTCCTCGTCCAATTCTCCATTGAGAAAAGCAGTCTTTACATCCATTTGATGTAATTCGAGGTCTAAGCAAGCTACCATTGCCAGAATCAGGCGAATTGAGGTAAAACGAACAACAGGTGAGAAGGTCTCTTCGTAGTCTATCCCTTCCTGTTGCGTAAAACCTTTCGCGACAAGGCGAGCTTTATATCTGTCAATAGAGCCATCAGCCTTATGCTTGATCTTGAGAACCCATTTGTTCCCAATAGCTCTACGTCCTCTGGGTAAGTCAACTAAGTCCCAGACTTGGTTAACTTTCATGGATTCTAATTCCTCTCGCATCGCTTCCATCCATTTGTCTTTAGCAGGGCAAGATACGGCCTATTTGAAAGTAGCAGGCTCGTCATCTTCTTGTAGTAAAGTCATAAAGGTTTGCGGAAATTCATCCTCAAATCTTAGAGGAGCCAACCTTGTACGACTACTACGTCGTATTTGAGATTCTTCAAGTCCTTGTTGACTTGAATTTAGATCAATTCTAATATCACTCCCATTTGGAATGTTGTTAGAATTGCTCCCACTTGGATCATTATTCCCGTATGGAATAGGATAATCGTCATTCGTATAATCCATTGGTGAAGGTTGAAACGTATTTTCATTTTCACCAAGAATTCTCCCACTCGAATGAGGTAATCCTTCTTGATCATAAATCTCAAATAGAGATAAGTCCTGACTTATCTCGCCCTGTCTTGGAAACTCGTTTTCCAAGAAAGTGACATCCCTCGACTCAAACTCAATTAGCCCACCATTGTCTTCCTGACTAACAAAAACATAACCTTTGGAGTTTTCTGCGTATCGTATAAAGATACATTTCCTTCCCCTTGGCCCAAGTTTGCCATACTTATGGGAGGAAATATGTGCGTAGGATGCACAACCCCAAGGTTTCAAAATGTTTAAGTCAGGAGACCTTTGGTTCCACAACTCATAAGGAGTGGAGCTAACTGATTTCGAGGGTACGCGGTTTAAAATGAAAGTGGCCGTCAATAATGCATCACCCCAAAAGGTGATTGGCAAGTTAGCTTGCGCCATCATTGAACGGACCATTTCCATTAAAGTCCTATTTCTCCTTTCTGCAACACCGTTTTGTTGAGGAGTATAAGGCATAGTTACCTGATGTACTATGCCTTTTTCATCACAAAGTTCCTTAAAACTTTTTGATTGATATTCACCGCCCCTATCGGTTCACAAGACCTTAATCTTGCGATCTAATTGATTCTCCACTAAACTCATATAGTTTTTAAAGCAAGCCAAAGCTTCACTTTTGTGAGATATCAAATAGATATGTCCGAATCGGGTGAAATCATCAATAAAAGTGATGAAATAGGACTTTCCGCGTCTTGTCTTGACATTCATCGGACCACATATGTCCGAATGGATAAGCTGTAATGGAACCTCGGCCCTTATGCCGGTTCCAAACGGCTTGCGACAAGATTTCCCCACAAGGCAATGTTCGCAGGTCGACATTTCAACCTTTGAAACATTGGATAGAAGGCCACGTTTGGCAAGTCTATCCATACGCGTTGGTCCAATATGACCAAGCCTTGCGTGCCAACAATTCACATCAGACTCATAAGTCTTAGAATTTGCAATAAGGAAATTTTCATTACATGAGGAATTATACATTGTACTCATTACAATAAATCCTTTAAATACAAACCCAGTACCAATAAGAGTATTATTACAACTTAAGTCCATATTACAATCATGAAAAAACCAGTTATAGCCAAGACCCATTAATACAACCACAGAAATTATATTCCTTCGAATATCTGGAGCGAAGAGGACATCATGAAGTAGGAGAGTGCGGCCGTTGTCCAAGACTAGCTTGCAAGTCCCAACGCCTTTCACTTCAACACGTGTGTTGTTTCCTACATAGATCCACTTCGTTCCTTGGGGTATCCGGTGATACTCCACGAAGGACCGTCTGTCCCTTGCTATGTGGTCGGTGGCACCTGAATCAATTATCCAAAATGGATTAGATTCCACAAGAAATATTGAACTAGAAACACATATGTAACTAGTATATTTACAAGTTACCTCGTCGCCTCCACTCGTACACGAACGAGCATAGTGACCGAGCTTGTTGCACTTGAAGCACTTGATCCTCTTCAAGTCTTTCTTCTTGTGCCATTTCTTGTGCCCACCCTTATGTTTGGGTTTCTTGGTAGACTCAGGTTGCTTATTACGTTCATTAGTGAACTTCGAACGATTTTTCCGTTTCTTTCCCCCGTGTGAGGAACTAGCAACCATGTGCACTTCTGCACTTGGCTTGGCAGCCGCAAGCCGCTCTTCCTCTAATTCGAGGTGCTTGGAAACATCGCTGAAGGTCTTGATGCTCTCATTGTGAGTGAGATGCATCTTCATTTGGTCCCACCCATTTGGTAGGGAACGTATGACTGCTTGGATTTGTTGCTCATCCGTGAGTACATGACCTGCGTCCTTTAACTCTGAGATAAGGTTCGCCATATGTCGCAGATGTTTCCCCATGGAATGATCTGGACGTTTCTTATATGTATCGAACTTTATAGTTAAAGCGCGAAGTTTGGACACCGATGTGCCACCGAACTTCTCCTCTAGCTTGGACCATATGTCCATGGCTAGGTCATGTTCTCGGAAGATGCGCATTATGTCATCAGCCATACTGCTTAATAACGTAATGCGCGCTATCTTGTTCTTCCGAGACCAAGCATCAAAAGCTTCCTTGTCTCGTCGGTGTTGGGCCGTAGTGCCCAACTCAGGTTCAATCATAATGTTCTTTAGAGTTTCGAGCACTTCTTGCTCCTCTAGAACGTATTGTATCTTGATGGACCAAAGTTTGTAATTATCGCCGTTGAGTTTTTCACCTTTGTTTAACTCAGCGACGATATTCTTTGAAGCGGAAGACATTTTACTTTTAAAATGCTGCAAAAGACATAAAACCAAAGGTTTGATCAAAAATCATTGCAAAAATTTCTTATACACATAGTCATCATACATTTTCATGATTCATTAGTCTCGGCCAGCGGACCGACCAGGGAAATGGCTAAGTCATGGTTCACTATCCCCAGACTAACTGAGGTGTCCCACAAACTAGTCCAAAAGACCACTGGTCGAATCATGATCCATTGAGATACTGAATCAATCGAATGTGAAATTTCAGACTAGTTTAATATCACTCCCACTTGAAAAAGAAATCCCACTTGGAATGATATTATTACATTTGATAAGTTACTTTCGAAAAATATTGAAGATGTTACTCTAGAATCGGAAAGGTCACTATGTTTCCAATCACCATCTAGATTAACTTTCAATATTTCCCCATCACTTTATCAAAAGTTAGTACTTTTATAGTACTTCGCAGCGGAAAATCGTTTTTGAAAACGTATTTTTCAAAACGTATGAAAACGTATTTTTCAAAAAATTATATTTCAACTTAGTACCCTTATGATACTAGTGAAATATTCGGCACTTCCTGACCATTTGTCGGGAATGAGCCGAAGCCGTGCCAAGTTCGGATCCCCCTTTTGGGATTTTCTGCAAACTATCGTCGCTGGCTCCCGTATGGATCCAAGCGTTTCTCCCCGTATGAGAGAATTTTGATGCAGACGACTGTTGTTTGGCCCCGTATGGGCTAGTTGGCACGGTCATGTTCAACCAAGGCCTTTTGCCGAAATTGGTCTGAATCACTCCCGGCCAGGGCCCCTGCACTGGCCGGCCAGGGATGGCCTGCGGCAGCCCTGGCCACTGCCAGGGCCGGCCTGGCCACGGCCAGAGGCCGGCCAGGCCTCTGCCTGGCCTGGCCTAGGCCAGAGGCCCCTGGCCGGGGCCAGGGCCCCTGCCCTGGCCTCGGCCAGGGTGGCCATGCCCTGGCCTGAGGCCAGGGCGCTGCCCCGGCCCCGGCCAGGGGGGCCGGGCCCTGGCCGGGGCCAGGGCCCCTGCCCTGGCCCCGGCCAGGGCTGCCAGGCCCCTGGCCGGGGGACAGGGCCCCTGCCCTGGCCCCGGCCAGGGCGCCGCCCTGGCCCCGGCCAGGGCGGCCTGGGCCCCTGCTCTGGCCCCGGCCAGGGCAGCCTGGCCCCTGGCCGGGCCAGGGCGGCCTGGCCCTGGCCTGGCCGTGGCGGCCAGGGCCGGCCGGCCATGGCCCGGCCATGGCACATTGGCCTTGACCGGCCATGGCCCTTTTGGCCATGGCCGGTTTCCCCTTTCATGGAGTGGCCGTGCACCCCCGCCGGAGGGGGTTGCCGCGGTGGTTATTGGCCTTAGCCAACCCCTCCGCATGGGGAGGGGGTGCATGGCCTTTATAACCCATTTGGTCATGGTGCACATGCACACAAAAAAAATCATCTTCCCCGATGGGAATAACCACCACCTTCTTCTCCGGTGAAGCACCCGTTCGTCGAGGAAGTAGTTGTCCTCCAATGGCCGTGTGCCAAAAAATGAACCCACTTCAAAAACTCGTAAACTACACGCTCCACATGAAGAGAGTGCACATTCCCTATGAATGGAGACTCAGCATCCATGAAGAGAGCGAGTTTGACGATATGAACGGTCGGTTCTTCCCGTCACGGAGAGTTCCTGCCATTCCGTAATGACAGAAGACCCTAACGTGAAAAGAACAACCGATGTGTTCTCTCCGTCACGAAGCGTTCCTACCATATCCGTAATGGTAGGATACCCATCCGTGAAAAAGACAACAACTCGTTCATAGTTTCTCCGGGGCGAACCCATATGGCTCCGATACCAATGTAGGATCCTGTCCAAAACAGAGTTAGGATCGATAATATAAAGTTTAGACTTACGCTTGCGTACGCTGCACGGTAGTCTACGAACTTCGCCTTCAGATTCGCCACGACGGATCGAGTCTACTCACGAACGGAGTAAGGCTACTAATCCACAATCTAAATCTCTACTTTAGATTAAGAACTTGGATAAGAGGGAGAGAAAGGATTTCTGCAGAGCTTCGCTAGGATGAAGATGCATGCATAAATTTCATGCAAAAGGTGTAAGAAATGGCTTACCCTTGGGTCTTATTTATAGCCCCCAAGGTAGTTATTTTAGGGTAAGTTGTTCCTTTGGAACAACTTAATTAAGGTGTACCATGATACATGGCACATTATAAGCTTAAGTTGTACCATATACATGGTACAACATAAGCTTAAGATATTCCCCCTTTATTAGCCATATGTCGCATGCACTTATGCATATATAATGCGACTTTCCCACTCATCCAGAGATCCTCTCCGCAAGGGAACAGATTCCCTTTGCACACGACTTCGTGTGCGCGACGTTCGAGGTCCGTATTCCCTCGTACATCCCCCACAAGGGTGTACAAACGTCTTCCATATCCAACATGATCTGCCTGATCCTAGGAGTGCTGCGATACACAGGAAGTGGGTAGAGCATAGGCGTGTGACTCATTTTCTGAGGAAGCTGAATGGAGATTTTGAGGTCAGGAGGGCGAGTATGTGTCACTTATCCTCTATCCCATCTCTAGAGGATGCCATAGCTGCAATGGCACAGGAGAAGACCAGACTGAGAGTTATGAAGGATGAGGGTACTCAGGTCACTCGGGCTGCACTGGCTGTACCGGCAGTGGCAGCAGTGAGCGAGGATCGAGAGTGCTACACCTGTGGGGTGAAGGGGCACCTGAGCTTTAACTGCCCACAGAAGGGTAGTGGACGAGGACGTGGCACAGGAGGCAGAGGAGGAGGTCGTTCGGACCGTGGAGGCCGTGGACGATGTCGTGGCGGCCCACGGGCCAACTTTACTACTGCTGATGGACGATAGGAGACAGTGATGATTGAGGCTACGCCAGCTGAGGCGTCAGATCTAGAGCAGCGGAGACAGTCCAGGTCTACTACTGAGAGTTCGGAGAGTCATGCAGACCAGATTAGAGATGTTGCTTCGCCATTCGGTAATTTTGCCAACTTCGCTCACACAGGATCAGGTAACCAATCAGCTCTTTCATGTAGAGATCATATAGAGTGGATTATTGACTCAGGTGCATCTAGTCATGTGTCAGGTGCATATAAACAATTTTCCACATATAAACCACATACCATACATGAAACTGTTCAGACAGCTGATGGCACATCCCAACCCATTAAAGGGATTGGCACTATTCAGTGCACTCCCTCCATATGCCTCTCTTCAGTCCTTCACGTCCCATCTTTTCCAGTCAACCTTTTATCTGTTGGCTCTATTGTTGATGATTTTGACTGTAGCATTACTTTTGACTCTACTCATTGTGTGTTGCAGGAAAGGAAGACTGGGAGGAGGCTTGGGACTGGCGTCAGGCGTGATGGACTGTGGTATCTTGACAGAGCTAGTGGGGATGCTGCATTGGCCGTCGTTGGTGAAGAGAAGGAAATGGAGGTACTTTTATTACATTGTCAGTTGGGACCCTTGCCTTTTGATATGTTGAATAAAATGTATCCTGAGATTTTAAATAGAGTGAATAAAATGAATTTGAAGTGTGATGCGTGTGAATTTGGGAAACACACTAGGACATCATATCCTAGTGTGGGGATGAGGAGTGTAGAGAAATTCCTTCTTATTCACTCATATGTTTGGGGGCCCTGCCCAGTGACTTCAGTAAGTGGGTTCAGGTGGTTCATCACTTTCATAGACTGTCATTCTCGGATGACATGGCTTTACATGATGAAAAACAAAAGCGAAGCGTTGAAGTGTTTCCAGGACTTCCAAAGAAGTGTCAGAAATGAGTATGAGGCCAAGAACCGCATCTTGAGAACGGATAATGGGACAGAGTATGTAAACAAGGAGTTTGCATCTTATCTATCTGAGAGTGGGATAACTCACCAAACCACTTGTCCCAACACGCCTCAACAGAACGGAGTTGCTGAAAGGAAAAATAGACACTTATTGGAGGTAACTATGTCACTCATGCTCACCATGAATGTACCTAAGATATTGTGGAGTGAAGCAGTGATGACAGCCACCTATCTCATCAACAGGATGCCTTCGCGGATGCTTGGTATGAAGTCCCCATGTGAGATTCTTATGGGAAAGAACACTTTTGTAGTTCCACCAAAAGTGTTTGGATGCACATGCTTTGTGAGGGATCATACACCTTCTGTGGGGAAGCTGTATGCTCAGGCAATTAAATGCATATTTGTTGGGTATCCTTCAAATCAGAAAGGCTATAGGTGTTGGAGTCCCTCAGAAAGAAGGCTGTTTGTAAGTATGGATGTGACGTTCAGTGAGACTGAGCCTTTTTATGGAGGACTGACAGATTCTATACCAGTATTTGATACTGGTGCCTCTCCAAACACAGGAGGAGTTGGTCGAGAGGGGGAGACTGATGACAGGAGGGTAGTGATTGGACTTATACCGTGTCCTGTCAGGCATACTGGTACTGGTACTGATAGCAGGGAGGAGGAAAGGACCTTGGTGGAAGATGAGGAAAGGCCCTTGGTGGAAGACAGGTTGTACGGCAAGAAATATAGCAGGAGACATAAGGGTAGTCATGGCGATGGAGAACAACAAGAAGACATCTCCCCCACTGAAGAACCATTAGCTCCACAGCCACATGTCGAGATTGATCAGTCTATCACGCCTGCTCGAGTCCCGACTTCCTTACTGCCTTCCTCTCCTAACACGGATGGTAACCTTTCTTTGCCTTCCTCTAGTTTAGATCTTCCACTTGCATCTCATAGGGAGCCTCGTATCAATGCCGGCAGGCCTCCTGTACGGTATGGATACGAGACTGATATTGCTAATCATGTCTCTTATGCTTCTCTTACACCTGCATATAGGGCTATCATTGCATCCTTACAGTCTATCTTTATACCGAGTGATTGGCGAGTGGCAAAGCAACATCCCCAGTGGAAGAAAGCAATGCTCGAAGAACTCGAAGCACTGGAGAAGAACATGACATGGAGACTTGTCTCACTTCCAGCAGGGAAGAAAGCTGTGGGCTGCAAGTGGGTATTCACAATAAAGCAAACTCCAGAAGGGAAGGTGGACAGGTACAAAGCGAGGCTGGTTGCCAAGGGCTACAGTCAGACTTATGGGATTGATTATGATGAGACATTTGTCCTAGTGGCAAAGATGAATACTGTGAGAGTACTGGTATCCTGTGCAGCGAATTTTGGATGGAAATTGCATCAGTTGGATGTAAAAAATGCCTTCTTGCATAGATACTTACAGGAGGAGGTATACATGGAGGTTCCACCTGGCTTTAGCACACAACAGACGATGGAAAAGATGTGTAGGCTGGACAAGTCTTTATATGGGCTGAAGCAATCTCCAAGGGCATGGTTTGACAGATTCAGGCGTGCAGTCATCACTATGGGCTACAAGCAGAGTAATGGTGATCATACTGTATTCTATAGGCATTCAGGACAGCGGATTACCCTTCTGGCTGTGTATGTTGATGATATTATTATCACTGGAGATGATGAAGAGGGAATCTCTCACTTGAAGGCTAGATTGGCGAGAGAATTTGAGGTCAAGGACCTTGGACAGTTGGGGTATTTCCTTGGACTGGAGATTGCTAGGTCCAGGAAGGGTATAGTTCTCTCACAGAGGAAGTATGCCCTAGATTTACTGGCTGAGACTGGTATGTTGGGGTGTCGTCCAGCAGTTACTCCTATTGATCAGAATCATAGATTGCATTCACAATCAGGGGAGCCAGTAGACAAAGAAAGGTACCAGAGACTTGTTGGACGCCTTATCTACTTATGCCATACCAGACCTGACATTGCCTATGCTATCAGTGTGGTAAGTAGATACATGCATGATCCTAGGACTGGACATATGGAGGCAGTCTTCAGGATACTGAGGTATCTGAAGAATAGTCCAGGAAAAGGCATATTATTTGGTAGTCGTGGTCACATGAATGTGACAGGCTACTGTGATGCGGATTGGGCCAGTTGCTTGGATGATAGGAGATCGACCTCGGGCTACTGTGTGTTTGTTGGGGGCAACTTAGTCTCTTGGCGCAGCAAGAAGCAGGATTTGGTGGCTCGTTCCACTGCAGAGGCAGAGTATCGTGCTATGGTGCTTAGTACCTGTGAGATGATCTGGTTGAGATCACTTCTACAAGAGCTACGTCTGCTGAGAGAAGGACCATTGCGGTTGTTGTGTGATAACAAGTCAGCAATTAACATTGCCAACAACCCAGTGCAACATGATAGAACGAAACACATAGAGGTTGACAGGTCCTTCATTAAAGAAAGATTGGACAAGAAACAGTTGGAGATCTCCTACATTACTTCTGGACAGCAACTAGCTGATTGCCTTACAAAGGGGTTGAACTCTAAAGGGGTAGAGGATACTTGTAACAAGATGGGCATGATAAATATCTTTTGTTCATCTTGAGGGGGAGTATTGTGTGTTATTGGGTGTGTGTAAAGAAAAGAGAAAGTTGATATAAATAGGAAGTGATAGCCGTCATTAGTGGTTAATCACCATTTTCACCCAAATTTAACAACATCCTTGGAACCTAAAATTACGAAAACAACACTGGGCCTCCAAAATTATAGATTTGCCACTGTATGAGGACTCATCACAAGAGTTGTGTGCTTCGCTATGAAACAAGATATTTCACACTACATAGCGCAGTTTTTAAAATTGCTCCGAACATTAGAGGCGGAACCAGAAACATGGTGAAACAAGAACATGGATTGAAAATCACAACTACAGTTATAACATCAGAAGAGCCATTAAGCGTTCACAGCAAAAGTAGATACTTTTTACTGATGTGTTAAAAGTGCTTATCAAATTAAGTATATATATGGTCTTCCAGAGGAAACACACAAAAACAGTACCATTTAAAAAAGTTCTTTTGTATTATTAGGGGAAAACATCCAGCGCTGCTATATTAGAAGCTAGCACGTTAAGTGATTGGATCATAAGAAATTAACATTAACTTTTTGTTATATTTTTTGATTAACTAGATAATTTACAATTAGGCTTCAAGACGATATTACATTAGGCACTCACTAGGAAATTCAACTCTCTTAAAATCAAAGGAAAGACGACTTAGACGAGCCACTCATGTATATCTTTCTTTTGTTTTAGTACTAGTTGCCACTCTGATTTTATCGATTTACTCTGTTTGTATAATGTATAATCTTTCAAAGCGCTGGGGGTTGATCATTGACTACGTAATAGAAGCATAAAAGTATACGATTTAAATGTTTGCTCCCCACTAAATTGTCCCTATAGATATGTATGGCCAAATCCAAAACTTCTACGCTGACATTTGCAGAGCCAGTGATTGCAACTGCCGAGACATGTTCCACTTGTCTCCTACAGCCAAACATGCAATGCACAAGAATATTAAAGTATTACATGCATTAGATTTGGAAGTCTTAGATAGCCTAAGATATGTGATAAATTTCAGTGTATGTTGAACAATATCCAACAAGTATCAATCAATCATCAAAGAATTGGATGCATATCAGATATGGTACGCCTCTTTAAACATAGTTCAAAACACTAAGCTGAACATGGAAGCAAATCCAGGTATCAGTTAAACATACTCGAACCATGAATCCAGTCTGCATCATACGAGGATTGATTGTGCAAAGCTCAAACCTTGAGTCTCCGAGCAACCTCTTAAACCAATTTCAAATTCCAGGCAAACTGTACTAGCTTTTCACCTTATCATGACAGATACACGGTCTGTATCACAATCACATTAGAGAATCCAATAGGAATAGGATAAGCACTTTTTGCCACTGGTATGGTGGAGATTTTTCATTTAAATTTCAACCTTCTTAAGATATTAAGTAATAGAAAGAAAGAGATGTAAGCAAACCGACTAGTAATCAAGGAATATGTATGCTTGGTTGGTGGTCTACAACAGTATTAAATTGTTTTTCCAGTAAAAAACACAACTTTTTTTAAATAAGAAAAGGTGTAAGCAATCTAACTAGCAATGCGGGAATGTGGATGTAGGCATACATTCCATTGTCCTCCACCATATGTTCCTCTTCCGAAAACATCGATTCCCATGTATACATCATACCGCCGACTGCCAGCAAAGGCCGCTGAACTTATTGGGTTGTTCTCCTACAGAAGTTCAAAGGAAATTGAGTGCAATGAAAGGAAAGGAAAGAATGTTAAGCTTCAAGCAGATCGTTAATAACCTTCCAGGTATAGTTAACAAAAATTCCATCACATAAATCAAAGAAAGGTTTGTTCTTCTCATTCAGCTGATCTTGCCAGTCTAGATGACCATCAATGGTAACACTGTCGTACCTACATCACACAAAAGGTAGACAACACTCTCTTTAGAGACAACAATCAAAGCAGAATTTTGACGTAAAAAGAATCTACACCATGTCACCATTAGAGTTACCATATGATTAAAGATCCTGGGACTTCGGAGTGCATGACCTGAGTCAGGTGGCCGACAAATTCTTCCAAATTAGCTACTTGCTCAGCGTTCAGTGTAACTTCCATATTGAGCTGAAAGTAATTATGCAAAAAAATCAGCCCTACAAATCTTACCAACCAAGTTCTGTCAGATTAACTAAGTGTCCCCTGTCAGACCAACTTAATTGAGCAATAAATGGCATCAGATTACTATGAAGAGCATGAAGGCATCTACATCATTGTCGGAAGCTTACTAGCCAACCATCGAAGCCCAAAGCAAAAGCCAATTCTGCCAACTTTTCGGCATACATTCTAACAGATTCCTTGGTTGCTAGCAGCGTTCTGCAAATTTCTGCACCCTTTTCATATTCTGTGATGAAAGTACCCAGCACCTTCAAATGCATCAACCATGTAACCAAATAAACAATTAGCACAAGATCTGGAAAAACTGTTGCAGATTATCAGCTAAACGACTTCTTTCTAAGAAAAACGACTTGGTTTATATTTTGTTATGATTTGAAATGGTTGTGGTCTTAGCAATAATAATAAATCATGTTTCCTTTCCTAGGATACACTCCTCAAACTCTTCCTTATTTTCATATAGAACGCCAGAAAATCTAAATTACTTCAAGATTTCTCAAATATCAGGAATATTATTTACTGCATTTGACTAGAGCTGTAAATCGAGCCGAACAACCCGAGCTTTAGGCTGTTCATGTTTATTCACTTATCTAAACTGGCTTAAAATTTAGCACAAGCTTGATTTGTTTAATAAATGAAGGAGATCCAGAGGAAGCTTAGAACGAGCCCGAGCCGAGCCTTGAGCTTTCCCGAGCCCTATAATAGTTATGATCTACAAGAGAAAAAAAGGATTTTAAAAGCAAAAAAATTATGGTATTTATCTTATTTATTAGAAAGAAAAATATTTAGATATGTTCATTTATCAAATCAAGCTTAAAATTGTGTTTCAAGATTCGCTCATTTAGGTTACAAACGAACTTATATGAGCTTCTACTCATCGATGCATTCGAGCTGATGGTCGAGTTGCTCGACCTTATCTACACAACTACATAACAAGTTATTGTGAATCAATCACCCATTTAGCATGAGGCAAGCTTGAATATGAAGTCGCTAGGCCTATCAGATCACATTCAAGCCACATGCGAGCTCGAGACAAGTTCAAACAAGATATGTTCATGTTCGTTCATTTAATAGTAAATAACCCGTGCACATGTGCATGTGGACTGGAAAAAAAGGTTGGAAAAGGAGGGGGGAAAGAAGAAAAGGTGTGGGCGTGTGGGGGAGTCCCATGGATAAAATGCAAAACCCGGGAAAATGAAGTGTGTGTGTGGAGGGTACAGGGGCAAAATGCAAAAACCGGGAAAATGAGGGGGAAAGAAGAAAAAGTGTGTGTGGATGTGTGTGTGGAGGGTCCAAGGGCAAAAACGCAAAAACCGGGGTTGCATGTACAAAATGCCCCACCTCCTCTCTTATCCCTCAAAAATCCAATTTCTCTTATCCAAATTCTCTTCTCTTATCCAGTTTCTCTTATCCAAAAACACATTTCTCTTATCCAAAAACACATGATAACATCCCTCAAATGTATAATAGATTTCGAACAGAATGTTATGTTCAAGCATGGTTAGTTTAATGGTCGAACAAACCACTAACGAGTTTTTATTAAGCAAACTCGAGCGGAGCTTCGAGCTCTTTGATTTTTGGCACTACATTTAAAGCAAACACCCGACGAGGCTTTGCAATTTAATTGGATGTAATTAAACACATCCACAAGAACACAAGAATACTATCCTAACAGTTTCGAATATTTATAATACTGCTAAATTTCAAGAAACCCTCTAAATTTTGAAGCTTTTTAAATAAACTACCTGAACTTTTTTTGGTGCTCCAAACCTCCCTAAACTTTGCCACGCTTTTTTTCAAAAAACAAATTTCCATTAAGACCGTTAGAGGATATTTGAAAATACGTGAAAAGACATTAAAAGATAAGAACAAAATTAAAAAATTGTGCATAAATTTTAATATTCGTAATTTTTTATCAGCAATATATAAAAATGAAAATTAATACGTCAATAAAAATTGTATAATTGTTTCCTATTAAAATTTCTTGTAAAAAATTATTTGTTGTGTTATATATTATATCAAGTATGATATCATCTAATTAAAAATAAAAAATACAAAAGTTGGCAAAATACAAAAAAAATTGAGAAATAAATACAGCAGTAAAAATTATATAATTATATACTATTATAAATTTTTCCTTAAAAAGTTATCTATTATACCAAGTACAAACTCATTTAAGTAAAAACAAAAAACAAAACATTAAAAATAACTAGATCATTATCTATATATTGGAAAATAATAATGGTTAATACTTAAAAAATATTTAAATATTGTTATGAGTGGGGGATGCCTTTGGCCTCCCCACCACTTATCCCTCCATTACTCCCCCCTCTTAGAGTAATGGGGACCTTTGGTATCTAGGTGTCTCTTGATATACTCTATGAATTTTATAAATATAGAACCATGGCTATTTGCCATGGTTACTCTTCTCTCAAGATTTCTCAACACGTTATCAGCACGTGTCTTCTACAAATTTTGAGCCACTAATATTATTCTGAATCCCTTCTAAATCAAACTTCTACGCGAAAGAATCTAATTGTTGCTGCTGTGATCTGTTGCGGTTTTTCGTTGCGGCGTTTCCTAGGCGTTCGGGAGCGGGCTTTGGATCTACAGAATTTTATTTCTTCTCTTACGATCGTCCCTAGATTTTTTGATCTAGAGGTAACTATTTCGATCCCGTAGATACATACAAAATATTGTTAGCTATGATTTTACATAGTTATCCTTGAGGCTTTATAAATCTGGTACACCTTAATAATCATCAAAAATTAAACAAAAAACAACCCAGAAAAAGCCTTGAATCTCCCCACCCCCGGACTTTGTCTCGATCGCCCCCCCAACCGGGGCTCTGCGCTAATCCCCGCCAGCCCCCCCCCCCGAAGGGGGGCCTCCGTCATCCTCCCCCCGAAGGGGGGTTCATAGCACCCCCTCCCCCCCGCGCAGGGGGGCCCTTCGTCGTCCTCCCCCCGGCGGCGGGGGGGTCACATCTCCCCCCCCCGACAGGGGGCCCTTCGTCGTCCTCCCCCGGCGGCGGCGGGTTCACAGCTCCCCCCCGCAGGGGGGCCCTTCGTCGTCCTCCCCCCGGCGGCGGGGGATTCACAGCTCCGCCCCCTTGCAGGGGGCCCTCCATTGTTGTCAGGCCCCGCTTCCCTAATATGGAAGGCGAGACGTGAGGAGGTCCGCTCAGACGTGGAGCTGTGAAGCTGCAGTCTGATAAGCGTCTGTAAAAATTTCGAAAAGTAGCAGGTCCTTGCATTGCGACGAAACAACAACAATAATAAAGCAGATAAGAAAATATCCACCAACAACATCCAACAAATATTACATCACAGAATAGTCACAAAAGTACAAGTCTGAACAATAGGCCTAGAGCATGGCCAAACAAAACAAAGAGAGATAGGTGCTACGCACCGAAACCTAACAACAACTAAGGAAATGTAACAACTAAGGGGAGACTCCAAACGAGTCTAGGACTGGTCACCCGTGTCCTCGAACTCGGTCTCAGCAGGGACCTCGAACTCAGCGTCAACGAACTGCTCGTCCTCAACAACCTGCTCTGTCTCAAATCCTGACATGTGACACCCAAAGAGAAAAGGGCACATGTCAGCAAAAGTCTCCCAAGGGAAGCGGAGAACTTTTGTGCAAGGATACAAATAAAATAATGCAACTAGCAGTTCTACAATGATGATATGGCATGACATTAAAAGAGTGCAACAATTAAATTAACAAGATGAAAATAATTAAGCACGTCGTAGCAGAAACTACGAAAACACTATTTCACGATTTCACGATTTCACGATTAACTTGTATTCACGATGTGCACAGAGTTTACGCCTTACAGCTGAAGTGGCTGTACGGGCACACTTCTACGCTGAGTGGTCGCTTAACCCTACCCCTCCACGTGTATCGATCGTTGGTTTCCCAACAACACTGTGCTCGCTTCTGGATCACGAGCCATGAAGTGTTTTTCATTTGGCGTAGGGGTGCACCTAGCCTCAATAGCAATAACATTTGTAGCGTGTGCTACTCAATCATGAAGAACATATGAGGCATGACATGACATGACAATGAGCAGATAAATTGCATACCGTTAATTGAAATTTAAACATGGCATGGCAGCATGAATGAAAGCAGGTAAAGTGTCGGATCTAGTTTCGTTGTCAAACTAGATCAAATAGGGCGTCTAGGCGACTATCATTTCACCGCCTAGTCTCTTTTACACAATCTTACAAATTGGCCTAAAACACGGCCTAAATAATTACTGGCAAGTATCACTTGCCTGTTTCCGGTGATATCGGTTGTCGTGAGTTCGCCTCGATGAGCGTTGCGCTATAGAACGACTGGTTCTCTGTTTTGGTTAAACAAGTTAAATGAATTAGGTTTTATTGTGAGGTAATCAAAATAAAATAACTCCTGGATTGGGTTTGTCTAATTTTATCGGGTTCCCTCGCTAGGGTGACGTTTATATTGTGTTATACAGACATGGCACGCTTTATTTTATTCTAGTATTATTACCCTAACATTATTTAATAGTCATTTATCATGTTGAAATTAGACTAACTAGTTACTACTAAATCTGTTACTAACAACTTATTAACTAACCTAATACCAGTTAATGATAGGGTTATTATCATATGACATTAAAGGGTACACCCACTCTACACCTACCCCAACATATGTTATCAATATCTATCCTTCATTTCTCTCTTCCTTTAAACCCCTATCTGACACTCTCTCTATTCGTAATCTATTTTCTCTCTATACCCTTTAATAGCTAGGCTGTCTCACCCCTTTCTTACTGCCTCTTCTGTTTTCTTTCTCCTATCTCTTTCATCTTTATTTCTTTAATTACATGCCCCCTTTCTAGGCTGTCTCTTAACTCTTCTTTTATTCTTTTTTTATTGCAACATGAATCTCACGCAACCAAGAGAAAAAGGGGAACTCACGCGCGGAATTGGGGCGACGGAAGGCGGCTGTGGGCAGCTCTCCGGCCAAGCGGCGGCGCAAGGGGGCCCCGGCGACACAGGAGGCGGACGGCGGCGTTTCTCCGGCCAGGCGCGGCGCTTCTCCGGCCAGGCGCGGCGCAGCAGCATTTCTGGGCGGCGCGCGCTTGGTTCGGCGGCGGCGGCGGCCCAGTCCGGCGGTGTTGCACTGCTGTACGCGCTCACGTGAGCGTGGGGCTGAGGTGGTGAGGAGGAAGAAGAAGAGGAAGAAGGGTTTGTTGATTTTCTGAAATTGCTTTGAGATCTGAAGTTTGTGTTTTGAATTCAGATCTGAAGTTTGGGTGTTTTCAGATTTGAATTCTTGTTTCCCCTTTCAGTTTGAGTTTGGATTTGGGTTGAATTTCAGTTTGAGCTTAACAGTGGTGATGGTGATGATGTTTTTGTTGTTGTTGGGTTGAAGGAGGATACAGAGATGGAGGTGATGGTGGTGTTGCCACAACGGAGGGAGACGCCGAGACTTCGTCGGAGCAGCTGGGTCGAAGGGAAATGCGTGATGCCAAATGAGGAGGTCTTTGGTGTGTCTGCAAAGGGAAAGGGAATGGCCTGAGGATGTAAGGGAAATTACGTGATTAAAAAGGATTCATCGATGCATGAATCACAATTAATGGAATTTGACTATCTGAAGAAATTAAGCGATTTTCCTCGTGGCTGACATCAGATAGGTTAGGGGAATGTATGTGTTAATTGTCTGATTCATAGGTCAAAGGGTTAGTTGGGGGTTTGCAATGAAGAGATGGGAATTAAGCGTGGTTCCTTTGGCTTCTCAGCGTGAGTGTGTTATGTGTGCATGTGCTGTCAAATGAAGAGGGTAGGTGTTTTAATTTATAATAATCAGATATTAATTATGTTCGGTTGGTAGTTCGATAAAGGGAGATGAATGTGGAAATGAATCCCTCGTTTTCTCAGGCTACCAACAAAGGGTTTGACAAATGGGTTAGGGAAAGATAACGTGCTGCCACGATTTCCTCAGTTTGGAGCTTGGTTACGGGTAGATTATTAAGAGTAAAAATATAATTAGTAAAGGATATATAGTTATGGTAAACATAATTTGTAAAGACCATTAGTAATTGATGAAAGTAATTAGCAAAAGTAATTAGTAACTTAATTAAAGTGATTAATAAGTTGTGATTAGTAAGACAATTAAGTTAAAGTGATTTGTTAAACTTGATAGTCAATTAATGATGACACGGTAAAAACGAAATCGGAGACGCGCTCGCGTCGACACGTAGCAGAGAACGTACGGACTAAAAATATAATCTGGACAACAGAAGTAAAATACTTCTACGCACGATTCTACACACGTCTAAAGATACAGGCCGTTACATTCTACCCACCTTAAGAAAAATTCCGTCCTCGGAATTCTTATCGACTAATGAGCAGGAAACAAAGATGGATAATGCTCTCCTATTTCTATGAGGTAAATCATGACCTGAAATACTTTGAGACGAAAAAAAAATGAAATTGATTAGGAAAGGCACAAGTGATGAGTTTAGGATTGAGTTTCAAAAAGAGATTCGGATGACTAAACACAATCGATGGCCTTAGCCATCAATAGGCAAGCAAAATAGCTAAGGACGGCTACTAGCGATGTGCAAGAACAAAGGTGAGAAAATAATAAAACACTTCCAACTGCAACCCCAATATTCTAACATACTGGTTGCTAAACTCACAAACTTAAACAAGTGTTCTTAGGATAAATCATCACTGCTTGTCTTTTCATCGAACAACTCTATAACCATAATCACATCCTAACATTTAATTACAGATCCAACCTTATCGTTCGAATTTCTAACTCAAAGTTCTCACTTCAAAATAACCAATATTTTATACAAGACAATCTTACTAAATATCATCAATCAATAACATCCTTCAATTTCCTCATTCTTCACTTATCATCTGTTGATAGGGCAGTAACGTCTTTGCGGAATCTCCAATGTATAGTTTCTCTGTAGCCAATTTCTCCGAAAATATTTCTTCCGTAAGCCGTCTTATCCATAACATGCCATCACGTTGATCATCGTCTAACTTAACCTGTAGCACTATAATTGTGACATCCACAAATCCCAATTCCAATTAATCCATTGATATAACGGTGCTCTACCAATTTCAAACATAAGACGACAAGTACAAATACGCCTAGTATACGTCAACACCTACTATCAATATTTATCATGCACCCAACTCATCCTTCATCGTGACAACTCATAAGTCTAATTAATACACATCTCATCAAAATTTTTTTTTGAATCTTATCTTGAGCAACTTAGATCAATTTACACAACTATCCAACAGGTCGTGTCACTTCCGGCGTCTCCATCTTGCTATCCGTACGATGAAGTCATGCTAAATATTCTATTATTGTCATCATAAATTATGTAATATCTACAAGGCTACTCTGAGCTGCTATTAAATGAATTCCAAATTCGTAATGTATTCGCCTTCTTGTGCACCACTCATAATATGGAGTCCTATTGAAGCCATTATGAACGGGTATATCCAAATGTAACTTTTGAACACCTCATTCTATCTCTCTTCTTGTAAATGGATTATCTTAAGTTCTTGGTGTTCATATCAACTAACACAACTACACCTTTCATCATCTCAACTACACCTATCCATAATTATAATCCCCTAATAGCAATAATCATGTCTAACATCAAAAATTCAATATTGCTGATGATAGTAATAACATTTTAAAAAGGGTTATAACGCAAATTTAAAACTAATCTCACTAACGAGGTAATAAGTAAATGGACGTACTAAGGTGGTAACCAAGAGATAGTGTAGGATACAGACTTGTTAGATGTAACGAATCAAGATTACGATGAATGGGTTCAGGTGAGACAAGGATATGGAGTTAGCTTGATCAGAAAGATGATCTTACAAGTGTAAGAAATAAGAACAGACATGCATATACGAGCGGAAGGTAAAATACTGGTGGATGTTCAAGTGTGGTAAGTATAATGCGTGTAATGTATAAAGTAGGGGTGATTGTGCAAGTGCAAAAGTAACGACGGTGGCATGGTATATGATAGCAACAATGTTTTAACCAACAGTCAATGTGATGACAATAGTAGGTCAACCAGGTAGTCGCGGTAATACTGAAAAGGACAAGTAAGAGAGCATTAGGAAAACAAACGTCGCTTGACTATCTAATAGTGTAGACTGGGCTAATAATAAGAAGTCTAGTTTAACTCCCAAACCAGCCAGGCAGTCAAGGCTTAAAGACACAGGTCACTTCTATGACCGCAGGACAAGTCCTTTAGTTGACCAACCCCCTTCTCATTCCTTTCTCGACACTGATCTAGTAGCAATTTAAGACTGCTTATTATTATACCGTTCTATCATGTTCGAGTAATCTCGACTTAGTTTATGGAACAATGGTATCAAATCGGTAGTCGTGACAAGAGTTAGCTTGATCAGATGGTATAGAGATGGTTATGAATAATTCAATGGGAGAATTGGAGGTATGTGAAAAAAAGTGACAATATCCCAATAACGTATATAACGTTAGTGAGTAGGTGGTATAAGTTAAAATAGTAGATAAGCAATAGGCGAAAGAGTCATGGGTGTAGAGATGTAGTGATTTGTTTCGTAAATGGAGATAGATTTTTTTTAACAAAAATTTTAAAAGTATAAATATGATGAATACAGAACTAGTACACTGAAATAGTTGAAGTTTTATTTAAGTATAAAAAGTAGTTAAAATTAGTATATGGTTGATTGTTTTGAAATTTGTTATAGTATAGTAAAAAAACGAAAATGCCATACATAGTCATGACTCACGTCCTTGCGGTCCAACGGACACGGTCAAGGAAGTGACTAAGCCAGAATCGCTTACTCCAAGTCTAACTAGGGTGATCCAACAAACTTAGCCAAGCACATTAACCGGATCATGGTCCATTGAAGAAAGCTTATCATTTATATACAGAATATCAACAAAAGTTTTAAAGATAAAGATCTCCATACGTAGAAAGTAAAATAGGATAGTATAGATTTGAAATCATTAAAAATTTAGTGACTAAAAGTTTCGGCGAAGTAAACTCAAAATCAAAGAATAATTTTAAGTCAGTTGAAAAATACGGGCCCTATTGAAGATTTTTCAAAAAAGTTAAATTGGGCGAGGAATTCCATGAAAGAGATATCGATAGTAAAATCAGTATAGTAATGGGAGTGATTCAAAGGATAACGATGGCTGTCAGGAAGATACGTGGGTCGAGAGTAAAAAGGTAGTTGAATGGTTAAAATGTAAACACGACGGGGAATTAACTTAGGTGAATCTGCTAAGATGGAATTCTACGGTCATTAACATAGCGAGGTAAGGACTAAGAATAATAACAAAAATCAGGGGCCTAATTATTAGATCGACTAAAGATCAGGAGAACTTAGCACTAAGACGTTCTAATGAACTAGATTGTAATAGAGGTCTCAAGGAAGGGTCCTGAAGGAAAACAAGATCACGTTCTGCTGGGCCCGAAATTGATGAACTCAACGAACGACTAAAGGAAAAGCTCTAGAAATCTAATATAATCAGGGCTGGGTGGGAGACTACTAAGGTAATCTAAGACGAGTACAACAAAGTCTCAACAAAAGCGCCTGACTATCAAACCTGGACGTCAATCTAAGTCTTCCTACCATTTAAGACAAGGAAAACCTTCTGATTAGACTCAATTTATGACTTGAATGTTCCAAATATTCAATGGATGTTGTTATCATTATTGTTGTTCCGATATTTCGCAGATGCAAAGAGGGAGAGGACCTGCATGGGCCACCACTAAAACCTGTCACGCCCCGCTTCCCTAATATGGAAGGCGAGACGTGAGGAGGTCCGCTCAGACGTGGAGCTGTGAAGCTGCAGTCTGATAAGCGTCTGTAAAAATTTCGAAAAGTAGCAGGTCCTTGCATTGCGACGAAACAACAACAATAATAAAGCAGATAAGAAAATATCCACCAACAACATCCAACAAATATTACATCACAGAATAGTCACAAAAGTACAAGTCTGAACAATAGGCCTAGAGCATGGCCAAACAAAACAAAGAGAGATAGGTGCTACGCACCGAAACCTAACAACAACTAAGGAAATGTAACAACTAAGGGGAGACTCCAAACGAGTCTAGGACTGGTCACCCGTGTCCTCGAACTCGGTCTCAGCAGGGACCTCGAACTCAGCGTCAACGAACTGCTCGTCCTCAACAACCTGCTCTGTCTCAAATCCTGACATGTGACACCCAAAGAGAAAAGGGCACATGTCAGCAAAAGTCTCCCAAGGGAAGCGGAGAACTTTTGTGCAAGGATACAAATAAAATAATGCAACTAGCAGTTCTACAATGATGATATGGCATGACATTAAAAGAGTGCAACAATTAAATTAACAAGATGAAAATAATTAAGCACGTCGTAGCAGAAACTACGAAAACACTATTTCACGATTTCACGATTTCACGATTAACTTGTATTCACGATGTGCACAGAGTTTACGCCTTACAGCTGAAGTGGCTGTACGGGCACACTTCTACGCTGAGTGGTCGCTTAACCCTACCCCTCCACGTGTATCGATCGTTGGTTTCCCAACAACACTGTGCTCGCTTCTGGATCACGAGCCATGAAGTGTTTTTCATTTGGCGTAGGGGTGCACCTAGCCTCAATAGCAATAACATTTGTAGCGTGTGCTACTCAATCATGAAGAACATATGAGGCATGACATGACATGACAATGAGCAGATAAATTGCATACCGTTAATTGAAATTTAAACATGGCATGGCAGCATGAATGAAAGCAGGTAAAGTGTCGGATCTAGTTTCGTTGTCAAACTAGATCAAATAGGGCGTCTAGGCGACTATCATTTCACCGCCTAGTCTCTTTTACACAATCTTACAAATTGGCCTAAAACACGGCCTAAATAATTACTGGCAAGTATCACTTGCCTGTTTCCGGTGATATCGGTTGTCGTGAGTTCGCCTCGATGAGCGTTGCGCTATAGAACGACTGGTTCTCTGTTTTGGTTAAACAAGTTAAATGAATTAGGTTTTATTGTGAGGTAATCAAAATAAAATAACTCCTGGATTGGGTTTGTCTAATTTTATCGGGTTCCCTCGCTAGGGTGACGTTTATATTGTGTTATACAGACATGGCACGCTTTATTTTATTCTAGTATTATTACCCTAACATTATTTAATAGTCATTTATCATGTTGAAATTAGACTAACTAGTTACTACTAAATCTGTTACTAACAACTTATTAACTAACCTAATACCAGTTAATGATAGGGTTATTATCATATGACATTAAAGGGTACACCCACTCTACACCTACCCCAACATATGTTATCAATATCTATCCTTCATTTCTCTCTTCCTTTAAACCCCTATCTGACACTCTCTCTATTCGTAATCTATTTTCTCTCTATACCCTTTAATAGCTAGGCTGTCTCACCCCTTTCTTACTGCCTCTTCTGTTTTCTTTCTCCTATCTCTTTCATCTTTATTTCTTTAATTACATGCCCCCTTTCTAGGCTGTCTCTTAACTCTTCTTTTATTCTTTTTTTTATTGCAACATGAATCTCACGCAACCAAGAGAAAAAGGGGAACTCACGCGCGGAATTGGGGCGACGGAAGGCGGCTGTGGGCAGCTCTCCGGCCAAGCGGCGGCGCAAGGGGGCCCCGGCGACACAGGAGGCGGACGGCGGCGTTTCTCCGGCCAGGCGCGGCGCTTCTCCGGCCAGGCGCGGCGCAGCAGCATTTCTGGGCGGCGCGCGCTTGGTTCGGCGGCGGCGGCGGCCCAGTCCGGCGGTGTTGCACTGCTGTACGCGCTCACGTGAGCGTGGGGCTGAGGTGGTGAGGAGGAAGAAGAAGAGGAAGAAGGGTTTGTTGATTTTCTGAAATTGCTTTGAGATCTGAAGTTTGTGTTTTGAATTCAGATCTGAAGTTTGGGTGTTTTCAGATTTGAATTCTTGTTTCCCCTTTCAGTTTGAGTTTGGATTTGGGTTGAATTTCAGTTTGAGCTTAACAGTGGTGATGGTGATGATGTTTTTGTTGTTGTTGGGTTGAAGGAGGATACAGAGATGGAGGTGATGGTGGTGTTGCCACAACGGAGGGAGACGCCGAGACTTCGTCGGAGCATCTGGGTCGAAGGGAAATGCGTGATGCCAAATGAGGAGGTCTTTGGTGTGTCTGCAAAGGGAAAGGGAATGGCCTGAGGATGTAAGGGAAATTACGTGATTAAAAAGGATTCATCGATGCATGAATCACAATTAATGGAATTTGACTAGCTGAAGAAATTAAGCGATTTTCCTCGTGGCTGACATCAGATAGGTTAGGGGAATGTATGTGTTAATTGTCTGATTCATAGGTCAAAGGGTTAGTTGGGGGTTTGCAATGAAGAGATGGGAATTAAGCGTGGTTCCTTTGGCTTCTCAGCGTGAGTGTGTTATGTGTGCATGTGCTGTCAAATGAAGAGGGTATGTGTTTTAATTTATAATAATCAGATATTAATTATGTTCGGTTGGAAGTTCGATAAAGGGAGATGAATGTGGAAATGAATCCCTCGTTTTCTCAGGCTACCAACAAAGGGTTTGACAAATGGGTTAGGGAAAGATAACGTGCTGCCACGATTTCCTCAGTTTGGAGCTTGGTTACGGGTAGATTATTAAGAGTAAAAATATAATTAGTAAAGGATATATAGTTATGGTAAACATAATTTGTAAAGACCATTAGTAATTGATGAAAGTAATTAGCAAAAGTAATTAGTAACTTAATTAAAGTGATTAACAAGTTGTGATTAGTAAGACAATTAAGTTAAAGTGATTTGTTAAACTTGATAGTCAATTAATGATGACACGGTAAAAACGAAATCGGAGACGCGCTCGCGTCGACACGTAGCAGAGAACGTACGGACTAAAAATATAATCTGGACAACAGAAGTAAAATACTTCTACGCACGATTCTACACACGTCTAAAGATACAGGCCGTTACAATTGTCCTCCCCCGGCGGCGGGGGGGTTCACAGCGCCCCCCCCCCCCCCCCCCCCCCGACGGCGGGGGTTCACAGCGCCGCCCCCCACGCAGGGGGGCCTTCCGTCGTACTCCCCCCCCCCGATTGCGGGGGTTCTGTGCGCCTCGGCCTCTGATCGGCAACACCGAAGGGGAGCTGTTTTGCGTAGATAAAGGGGAGAGGATGGGACAAAATCTGTTAGATGAGGGGTTGGGGGTTTTTGGCATTCAACCCTAAAATTTGTTTTTTGGGTTTGAGTTAAAATTGATTTTAAATTTTACAGCCCAAAACCGTTTTATAAATTTATTGGGCTGTTTATTAGGCCTGAAGCCCAGTACATAAAAATGAAAATTAAAATGATTTTCATTTTGCTTATGGGCCTACAGCCCATATTAGAATAATAATTAATTTTGTCTTCTAATTTGGGCCTGAAGCCCAGTTAATCAAATTGCAAATTAATTATTATTTTTGCAATTGGGCTCACAAGTATTGCGGATTATGTTATTTTATCTGTCACATTTCAAATTGATAAATCTCTTAAACAATTGGATATTATGTAAAACATCTATTTTGCATTATTATTTATTTATGGATTGTTAGAATTTTTCAAAATATAATTATCTTAAGGATCCAGCGACCGCTCTGCAGTTAGTCATCTAACCTAACGGTGTATGATGTCTCCCCGTGGTCCGAGAGATTATTATATTTTATAGTTACTTTTTTCATATCATATATGTATGGGTTTCATGCGTGGTTGTTTTCTTTGTGCCTGTAGCATATTTAAAACTGCGTGGATGTTTATATAAGTTAAAATGTGTTTTTGGGATCGCCAGTTTGATACCTTTAAAATTCCTTGCACTTTTATTTTCTTTTGAGAGAATTTATAAGTGAGGATTGTATGTATTAATGCCAAAGACCGGTGTACCAATATATGAAGACGGAGGTGAAATTTGCATATGATAGGGACCCCTTCTGGGTTTTCAACTTGTATATTTTCTTTTCTTTATGAACTGTAAATCGGACTTTGGACTTTGTACGTTTTTGGGTAACTGGCCGATCCCTACATTTTACTTATTTTATTATTTATGCATGAATTTACATCTTAATTAATTCATGCTTATTTTAAATTGCATAGATAAATGGCAAAATTGGCAAGCGTCGATTTCGAGGTTCTTGATGCTGCAGGAAAAAATTACCTGAGTTGGCGAGTGGACCTGAAGTTCCACTTGCGTTCGATGGCCCTCCTAGGCTCAATTTTAGCTCCTACATCGGCCCCAGCAGCGACCGATGCTTCTGCTAATAAGGCCCCAGAAGCGGCCCAATCATCTAGCAGCACTCCTACCACTGTCTTGATGTAGATAAGGCGAAAGCCATTATCTATATTAGGAGACATATAGATCGGACCTTAAAGGCCGAAGGACCCAATTGAGTTGTGGACGGTACTGGAGGCCCGGTATAAACATCAAATTGATGTAATATTACCATGTGCCAGTTATGAGTGGGAAAACCTCAGACTTCAGGACTATAAGTCCGTTGCTGAGTATAACTCTGCACTTCATAATATCACCTCACGCCTGAAGTTGTGCGGTGAAGAAATGACTGAACGCATGTTGGAAAAGACATTTACCTCGTTTCATGATAAATATGCAATCCTCATGTAGCAGTATCGTGAACGCAACTTCACGAAGTTCTCTGATTTGATCTCTTGACTCTTTAGGGCAAAGCAGAATATAGATTTACTGCTGCTACTCATAATTTGCGTCCTGCTGGTACTGCTCATATCCCTGAAGCCCACCACGTTTCTCCCCAGAAGTGGAAAAACAAGAAGAATGCTAGAAAGAACAAAGGGAAAGCTGTAATGAAGCCAGCACGAGGAGCAGCACCCCAGACCAACAGCAACAACAAAGAAAAGAGAAACTTCACATGGAAACGTAAGAACGCTGATCAAGTGTCAATTCCTAAGAAGAACTGGGAGGATAAATGACATAGATGTGGCATGACTGGACATTGGTCCAGAAACTGCCGCACTCCTCGCCACCTCCAAGAACTATATCAGGCGAGCCAGAAGTCTTTGCCTGAAACAAACTTGGCTGCTGTTCAGCCCCCAACGATTTTCACTGCAAAAGACTTCGAGAATGACGACCTGCTCGATTGAGCCCCATCTTTATCTATGCATTTAAAATTACATGTAGCTTCATCTTTAGTTTGCTTTTGTACGAACTTTTATTTGAATGTCATTTTACATTTACTTAAATAAAATTTCGTTTTGCTTATATAGATGAAGTATGAGTGCCTAGTGGACAGTGCCTCGACGCACACAATCTTTCATGAACATTGCTATTTTAATAGTATAAATAAATATGACGGTCCTGTTATCACAATTTCAGGACTGTCCAAAATAATCGAAGGATCTGGTGAAGCAATAATATTGCTCCCAAATAACACAAGATGAATGCATTATTTTCTCCTAAATCAAATAGGAATCTCGTAAGTTTTAAGGACATTCGTTTAAACGGATATCACTTAGAAACCAGAGATGAAAATAAAGTTGAATATATGTATGTAACTCGTCTAAAAGATGGCCAGAAGACCATCTACGAACGATTCAAGGGACTCCCGTCGGGTCTCTACCATACATACATTCAACCAATAGAAACCAATATGACTGAGCACCAGACGTGCCAATCAATGCCAGAGTTTCAACTCTGGCACAACAGACTTGGTCACCCTAGATCAGCTATGATGCGACACATCATCACAGAATCCCGTGGACATCATTTGAAGAACCTGAAGATTCTTCATAAGTGTGAATTTCCTTGTCCCCCTTGTTTTAAGGGAAAACTAATAACGAGACCATCCCTCCTGAAAGTGGAATTAGAGTCTACTGGCTTCCTTGAGAGAATTCATGGTGACATTTGCGGGCCTATTCACCCCGCAAGTAGCCCATTTCAGTACTTCATGGTACTGATTGATGCATCCACAAGCTGTTGACACAAATAATAAAGTTGCGGGCTCATTTCCCCGATAACCATATCAAGAAACTACATCTTGATAATGCGGGCGAATTCACTTCACAAGTCTTCGAAAACTATTGCCGGGCAACAGGTATTGAAGTTGAACATCCAGTAGCACATGTTCACACCCAGAACGGATTAGCAGAGTCTCTTATAAAGAGACTCAAATGGATTGCACGTCCATTGCTTATGCAATCCCAGTTGCCTGTGGATGCTTGGGGGCATGCTATTTCACATGCCGCATCACTCATTAGGATAAGGCCCTCTGGAGGTCATACATTATCCCCGATGCAACTTGCATATGGCGCACCTCCGGATATCTCTCATTTGAGAGTGTTTGGTTGTGCGATATATGTCCCAATAGCACCACCTCAGAGGACCAAAATGGGTCCTCATCGTCGTCTAGGTATCTATATTGGTTTTGATTCACCCTCTATTATCAGATACCTAAAACCCCTCACAGGGGACGCGTTTAAAGCACGTCTTACTGACTGTGAATTCGATGAAAAAAAATTTCCTAAACTAGGCACACAGTCTAAGAAGACTGAAGCTAATGAGACCATTACTTGGGACAAGAAGTCTTTGTCCCTATATGATCCGCGTACTAATCTGTGTGAAGATGAGATCCTGAAGATCCTTCACATTCAGAATATAGTACATCTTTTGCCGGATAAGTTCACGGACAACCAGAAGATTGTCCGTTCACACGTCCATGCTGCTAACACGCCAGCTAGGATTGACATCCCCAAAGATGGATGAAATCCACCAGCAGCAGAATTGGTTGTACCTCAATTGAAAAGAGGACGTCCACCAGGTTCAAAAGATAAAGTTCCTCGAAAGAGAAAGATTCCTGGAGATAATAAGATTATCCCTCCACAGGATGCTGAGCTTAGACCAGCTACTTCTCCCCTCCTTATTTCCCCTGCAGAGGAAACAATAGGAGAAACATCATTAAATTTTGTACGTACTGGAGAGGTACTGGACAGACATAGCACAGTAGTCGACGACGATTTTGCGTTAACTATTGCCGTTCACGTCGCTGAATACGACGATGACGTCGAACCACGATCTCTAACGGAATGTAAAGATGATTGGCCAAAGTGGGACGAGGCAATACGAGTAGAGCTGGACTCACTCTTGAAACGTAAAGTCTTTGGACCAGTAGTCCAAACACCAGTAGGTGTTAAACCTGTGGGATATAAGTGGATTTTCAAAAGAAAAAGAAATGAAAAAAATGTGATCGTTCGCTACAAGGCACGCCTTGTAGCCCAGGGTTTTTCCCAAAGACCGAGGATTGATTATGATGATACATATTCCCCGGTCATGGATGCGAACACATTCCGATTTTTAATAAGCCTAACTTCTCTGGAAAGCCTAGAAATGCAGCTCATGGACGTTGTAACTGCATATCTATATGGAGATATAGATAAAGAGATCTATATGAGACTTTCTGATGGGTATAATCTACCCCCAGAGATGAAAGAGATACCTCGGGACGTATTCTCTGTAAGGCTGCATAGATCATTATATGGTCTAAAGCAATCGGGCAAAATGTGGTATAACAGACTTAGTGATTTCCTTGCACAGCAAGGATTCACAAACAATGAAGTCTGCCCGTGTATCTTTATCAAAAGAACGGGAACATGATTCGTCATCATAGCAGTATATGTTGATGACTTAAATCTCATAGGATCTCCTGCAGAGATCAATGAGATATCTGAAAGCCTAAAGCATAATTTTGAAATGAAAGACCTAGGCAAAACAAAGTATTGTTGTGGCTTACAGATTGAACACCTACGAGGTGGAATCCTATTACACCAATCAAATTATACAAAGAAACTTCTACGTACGTTCCATATGGATAAATGTCATTCTTTAAGTACTCATATGGTCGTAAGATCACTAGATGTACATAAGGACCCCTTCCGGCAACTGGAAGAGGGGGAGGAGATACTGGGTCCTGAAGTATCCTACCTCAGTGCCATTGGAGCACTTCTATATCTGGCTAAATGTACGCGTCCCGATATAGCGTTTGCAGTTAATCTCCTAGCCAGACACAGTGCAACGCCTACAAAGCGTCACTGGAACGGAGTAAAGCATATTCTGCGATACCTCCAGGGTTCAATAGATCTGGGAATTTACTACCAGAGAGGTGAATCCCTCCAATTACTTGGTTATGCCGATGCAGGTTATCTTTCAGATCCGCACACAACAAAATCACAGACATGTTTTGTGTTTACCTATGGAGGTACTGCTATCTCCTGGAGATCGGTAAAGCAAACCACAACAGCTACGCCATCCAATCATTCAGAGCTCATTGCGATCCATGAAGCAAGCAGAGAGTGTTATTGGTTACGCTCCGTCGTCCACCACATTCTTCACTCCACTGGCCTGAAGACTGGTGATTTGGAACCTACTGTCCTGTTTGAAGACAACGCTGCGTGCATTGCTCAACTTCAAAGGGGCTACATCAAGGGCGACAGGACGAAGCACATATCTCTCAAGTTTTTCTGGACGCACGAGCTAAAAGAGGACAAACAGATTGAAGTTCAGCAGATCCAGTCCTGCAATAACTTAGCTGATCTTTTTACTAAATCTTTACCGAAATGTATTTTTGTAAAACTTGTAAAAGGAATCGGTATGAGACAGCTGAAGGACCTACAAGCCTGAAGCTTGTACGGATGAGGGGGAGTAACTTGTGTGTTGCACTCTTTTCCCTTAAGCTGTTGGTTTTTCCCACTAGGTTTTCCACAGCTAAGGTTTTAACGAGGCAAACACGATTACTCAGGATCCTGAAGTATCCACCACTTTAGCCTTATACGCTAAGACCAAAGTAATGGATGGATAAGGGGGAGTGTTGTGAGTGGGGGAGGCCTTTGACCTCCCCACCACTTATCCCTCCATTACTCCCCCATCTTAGAGTAACAGTGACCTTTGGTATCTAGGTGTCTCTTGATATACTCTATGAATTTTATAAATACAGAACCATGGCTATTTGCCATGGTTACTCTTCTCTCAAGATTTCTCAACAAATATTGTAAACCATTTAAAGTATTTCATTCAAAATATTTTCAAAATATTTTTTAAAAATAATCTAACATCATTATGGGCCGTTAGGGGTAGCTGGAAAAGAGCTCAGGCGGTGTTTTGACTAAAGCCGCAAAGTTCAGGGGTTTCTTCTTTAAATTTAGACTTATAATAATACCTTAAATGTCATCGTAAAACAAAACGGACTATTCCCTCTTCAGAACAATTGGTCCCCAAATACCTTATTAGAGGAAATCACAAATGACATGTTACCAATAAGAACCATGGGATTGCAATTTCCATTTGGAATTTTGGCGTCCCATTCAATTTGTGATCATGACCCACATCCCTCACAAAAGCCCTACTTTAAACCATGTTGCATAGATACAAACACGTCGACATGAAGACAATATATGACATGGTGGCACATAAGCAAAATTTAAAGAGTATACTAAAAATTTAACTATCGTATCTGACGTGTGTGTCTGATATATCAAAGGAAAAACATCATGTATTGCTGTTTTATAGCATGTATAGATGTAAAACAGCAATAAACAGAATTTCTGACTGTAATAACAGCATGTATTGCTGTTTTACAGCATGCATAGATGTAAAACAGAAATAAACATAATTTATGACTGTAATAAGAGCATGTATTGTTGTTTTGTAAAACAGTAATAAACAGAATTTATGGCTGTTCTACAGCATGTATAGCTGTAAAACACCAGTAAACAGCACGTACATCAATAAACAGATGTAAAACAAGTAATAAGATATATAGCTGTAAATCAAATGCATAGTTTCATGTAAAGGGATTTCTAGAAGTCGGTTTTCTTTTTTTTTTTTAACTCTAAATTTGTCATGGTAGCAGAACTACAATTTAGAAAACTCTTGTTCAGTTCTTCATTCTTAGTTATTCCCGTCCAATTTCCTCAGTATAATGTCTTCAGACAAGTCTGATGCTTTCTTGATCATTGTAATGGAAAAAAACTACTCAGCTTAGGAGTTCTACTTCAAGGTTTTTGTCAAAGACAAGCAAATATATGGCCATGTTGATGGTAGCAAACCTGCTCCGGACGCCAAATGGGAAATCAAGGATGCCCAAGTCATGACGTAGATTCTCATATCTGTCGAATCTAACATCATCTTGAATCTCTGACCCTCAAAGAACTACTACCAAGATGTGAACTTGCCTTAGGAAGGTCTACAGTCGGAGCAACATTGTCTGTCGGTTCCAGCTTGAACTTGATTTGATCACTCTCCAATAGGACACTCTCTCTATCTCTGATTTTATACTCTACCTTCAGGAATCTTTGGGTTGAATATACTGACTTGTTTATGCCACGTTACCTCCTGAAGGCCCTTGTTTCGTTTAATCAGACCATGAAACTACTGCAGAACTCAATTTCTTATGAAACATAGACCTAAATGTAAAGGCACGTGATCCAAAATTATGAACTGTGAGCATGTCCCCTCCCTCGATGCATGCCTCAGTGATTTGTTTCGTAAAGAGCAGCATCTCCTCACTCAACCCATCATGGAAGAATGTCGTTCAACCTCTTCTCCAGTTCCTGTAACTTTTGCAGCATAAGGCAAGCTAAAAGGCTGGGAGTTGAGCATTATCCAGTGCTTCAATTGTAAGAAATTTGCTTATTTTTCTTCCAAACAATTACAAAAAATTTGCAAGTACTATAAAAAGGATGTCCACATTATCAAGGAATATCCTACCCATCGACCAAAAAAATTTGAAATAGTATATTCTGCCATGGTTGGATGTTTGGATCTTATAGCGCTGGTAATTTTGGGAATATGATATGATCTCGATGGAAATTCAGAGTAAGAATGGGATTTTTATGCTGGAAAAGATGAAATGGTGAAATTTTTATTTATTTGAGAGAGAAAATACAAGATAGTTGACCTCTTTAGGAGAGGAGGCCGCTCTTCTAGCTTTACCATCGAGACGAAATTCTAAATCTCCCAATCTAGAACAATCTTTCTTCTCACAATAGACATGCCTCCTTCTAATGATCATTGTCCTCTTATTTATAACAAGACTCTCACTAATTAGGTAATAAGCCAAAAAGACTAAATTACCCTTCTTATTTAAATTATTACTAAATGGGGATCCTAATATTTTTCTCATATTAAACCATTACCAAATGAGAGGCCTAAAATCACTCTATCATTTAATGGCATGATTTCCCCATTAAACCATTACCAATTGAGATCTCGTCCATATTCGTCGTACCGTCTAATCGCATCATTTTCCATTAAACCCTTACCAAATGAGGTGCCTAAAATAACTTTCATTTAATGGCATGATTTTCACATTAAACTATTACCAATTGAGATCTCGTGACATTCGCCGCACTGCTCGTCCTCATTCGACGTACCTCAATCGTATCATTACTCCGCCCCCAAAAAACCACCTTATCCACAAGGTAGTCCATGAAGTGCGTGAGATACTTATCTTCGACTGATGGTGCTAGCCTCCTCCTGGATCAAAAGGCCATCCAAAGTCCTCATCGTCCTCCACGAATCTCAGAAAGAAGCTACAGCAATCACCAAGGTTTCTCGTGGATTCATCACGGCCTCAAATTAGTCGCAAGACTCGAATGAGCCCACCGTCTACCTCAGAAGTTCTGCGAGGCTCCTGAGTGCCAAGACAGAGCCCGCGGGGCCCGACAGCACAGGCGGGGGCCCTGTCGGCCCTGCAGAGGGACTGCATGGCCATGGGGACATGTGATAAGGCCACGGCTCCCTTTTGTATCCTTCCGATGGTCGAGATGCCTTGGATCTTCGTCGGGAGTCATCGACTAGGTTCATATCTGAAGCTGGATCTTCTTTTTGTTGGACATCCTTCTCCAAAGAGATGATTTTGTCATTGTCTCTTTCCAAAGCTGGCACCTTTTCTTTCGAATCTCTGCCGTTGTCTTCGTCTTTATTAAGATTTGATGTCATGTCGCCCTTCAGATGGGTCTCCTCCTCAGGAAAAATCCCATAAAATTCCATCATCTCCGAGTCAGTGGCTTCAAGAAAACCAAGTGCTCTATAAACTTGTGCTCTATAAAGAAAAATTGTAACATTCTTTGGATCAAAAGTTAAGATCTTTGAACCTACTGCAATGAAACTTTGATAATATCCAGTCACCAGATAACAACCCATCAATTTAACTAGACATCGTAAATATTTAGTTCCACCCTTAGCTGTGGGAATATTGTTGAAATTAGTTTTTACGAGAACATACTTGTTAGCTGCCTCCTGAAATTTTTCATATGGATAAAGCATGTTCCTTTCTTGTTGCAACACATCAGCTCTTTGTAACATTTCATCAAACACACGGTGATCTTCCATCATGGGTGATCTTCCATCATGGCCGCAGAATCGTCGTACTCTGATACCACTTTGATACGGTCTCGATGGAAATTCAGAGTAAAATGGGATTTTTACGGTGGAAAAGATGAAAATGTAGAATTTTTATTTATTGGGGGGAAAATACAAGATAGTTGACCTCTTTAGGAGAGGAGGCCGCTCTCCTACCTTTACCTTCGAGATGAAAGCCTAAATCTCTCAATCTAGAACAATCTTTCTTCTCACAATAGACATGCCTCCTAATGATCATTGCCCTCTTATTTATAATAAGACTCTTACTAATTAGGTAATTAGCCAAAAAGACTAAATTGCCCTTCTTATTTAAATTATTACCAAACTAGGATCCTAATAGTTTTTTCACATTAAACCCTTACCAAATGAGTGGCCTAAAATCACTCAATTATTTAATGGCATGATTTCCACATTAAACCAATACTAATTGAGATCTCATCCACGTTCGTCGCATCGTCTAATCGCATCATTTTCCATTAAACCATTACCAAATGAGGTGCCTAAAATCACTCTATCATTTAATGGCATGATTTCCCCATTAAACCATTACCAATTGAGATCTTGTGACACTCGTCGCACCGCTCGTCCTCATTCGACGTACCCCAATCACATCAGAATACAGCACCTCTGGCACAAAGTGTTACTTATTATGTTTCACCCGTGACACTTGAAATGATCCAACAAATGATCATTTTTGTATTCTTTGCAGGTAAACCCTACTCAATATATTCTCCTTAGCTCTTTGATACTGCTATGTCAAATCATATGGCAAATAGTGCCAAATCTATTAACAATGTACACAAATATTCTAAAACTCTTGGGATTCATACTGCTAACGGCGGTTCTTTACCCATCATAGCCACTAGTGATGTTTCTCCTTCTCTAACCGATGTTTTTGCCTCTCATGCTCTTGACACTAATTATGTTTCTGTTGGTCAATTGGTTGAAAATGATTGGAAAGTGGAGTTCTATAAATCTGGTTGTATTGCACATGATCAATAATTTGAGCAGATGATCGCGGGGGGCCTAATGTGTGATGTCTCTTTTATTTCCCTTTATTCATCTCAATACTTTTAATTACCCTTTGCCACTTCTAACTTTGTTCATGTTGGTCATCAAACATGGCAAAAACATCTCGGGCATTCAAACTCTAATGTACTTCATAATTTGCTAAATTCTGATCTATTTAGGAATAAATTTCATCATCTCTTAATGCGATCCAATTTGATTGCAATTCGTGTAGGCTTGGTAAAAGTACAGCGTTGCCATTTCCTACTCAAACACTAAATATTATATAGCCATTTGACTTGATCCATAAGGGTGTGTGTGGTATGGCACCCGTTATTTCGCATGCTACTTACAAGTACTTTGTTACTTTCATATATGATTATAGCTGTTTTACGGGGATTTACTTTATGTACTCTAAAGGAAAAGTATTTTCTATTGTAAAGCTTTTTCATAAACATAATCAGACCCAATTTTATGCTAGTATCAAAATCCTATATTCTGACAATATACATGAATACATGTCTAATTTATTTCAGGATATTTTACAAACATATGGCATCATCTCACGACGTTTTTATTATTCAACCCTTTAGCAAAATGATGTGGCTGAAAAGAAGAACCATCATCTTCTCAATATTGTACGAAACATCTTATTAAAGTTATCAGCACCCTTTCGGTTTTGGTGTGAGGCTCTTTCCATTATTGTTCACCTCGTTAACAAATTGTCTTCTGCCGCATTGAACCATGAATATCATTTCCATAGGTTATTTGGTTATCCTCCATATTATTCAAACATTCAGTTTCCAACACATACCGAGCCTCCTCCAGATCATCCCCCAATTGCTAATCATGTTCTAGCAAATACACATGCTTCTCTCAAACATAATACTTAAGTTTGTAGACCCCCAACTAAGTTTGGTTTCACCTATCGTTTATCCTTAACAGCCACAATATCCTCTATTCAAATTCACTTAATAAACAAGCAGTTGAGTAAGCAGTTTAGTATGAGTGTTGGCGAAAAGCTATTGAAACAGAACTTCTAGCATGGGAAGAAAACCGAACCTGGGATATTATTCCATGTCCTCTATCTGTGAAACCTATTAGGAATAAGTGTGTTTTCCATCAAACTTTGTTTTTGTGGTTCCTTAGACTGTTACATGACTCGGTTGGTGGTTCTTGTAAGCAACAATATGACCTCGACTACGAATCTACGATGAGACATTCACACCAATGACTAAGATGACCACATGACGAATAATCCTAGAACTTGCGGCCTCTCAAGCCTGGTCCTTACATCAAACAGTCAGTCCTCACATCCTAGCACCGGGCCCCGTTGGAACTTGCAGTATGTGGTTTTGTCGGTTTTGAATGTTTTTGGCAGAGGCCGTGTGGTCTCGAATTCCTTGGCTTTGGCCAAGATCTCGGATGGTGCAATTGCCTAGTTGGCAAGGATCTGTGCCTTGGAGAACCTGGGCCGTCAGTCCTCTGTTCGAGGATGCTCAGGTCAATCAAAGCGCTTTTTGGGTTAGGGACGCTAGCTGGACGAAGTGCGGTCGGCCTTCATCCTTTTGCGAGAGGGCTCACGCTGAGCGAGCATGCAGCTACTGGCCTCTTCCGCCTCCATGTGTGACCTGATCTGACTTACTAGCTCAGCATAGTTTGTAGACCGTTGTTTGTAGACCTCAAATTTCAGCTCGGTTCCTTCTGGAGGCTGTCTTGGAGTGCCATCTTGGCGAGAGCATCCAGATAGGCCTCAACTGTCGTGTTGACCTTTGTGAAGCAGGCCAAGAATTCTCGATGAGATTCCTCGGGCCCTTGCACTGTAGAGGTGAGGTACTCTGGATTCTGTTTTGCCACTCTCTAGACGGCAAAGAGTGAGGAACTTCTTTCGAAGGTCGTCGTAAGAACTAATCAATTCCTTAAGAAAGTTCCTGAACCACCACCGGGCGGTCCCAGCGAGGCAGCCCGAGAAGGCCCAACACATGATGTCCGGGGAACATACCTTTATCTTTATACACTCGGTGTAGGTGTTCATGTAGTCTAATAGGTCGCCGATCCCGGTGTATCTTGGGACGTCATACGCGAGAAGTATTTTACACCTCTGCGTGTAAGGGATGCTGAGGATATCAAAGATGAAGGACGAGGCAGAATAGGGGCACGTGCCTCCTGGGGTTGGCTTCTCCCTGTTTAAGGCATTCGATCTGCCACTGCAATTCGGTGATTTAGCCCTCCGTAGTAGGGGCAAGCGTTGCTTGCCTCACCTCAGAGCATTGCCTTAGGTTGTTCGCGTCAGGATCGACCGTGTAGCCCCTCTTACTCGCGAGTAGTGCCGGGGGTTCTTGTCTGTCATGGATAAGGCACTTTGGAGGAGCCAGATGGTAACGGTTTCCGTTTCATTAAATTGGCGTGACCAGCTATCGCTCTTAGACCTTCTAACGCTGCTAAAGACCTCGGTCCCCCATTTGTCTTGGTCTCATGTAAGCTCCATATTGGAGGTAGGGGCACCATGGTTGGATATCGTCATAGGGACATCGGATCTGGGGCTGTTCCAAGATCCTTTGGAGCATGTCGTTTCTCTAGATCTCGCAGGCGGGTGCTTCCCGCACCTTCGCACGATCTACTGCGAGTGCATGGGCATCGAGCACCACAAGGTCTTTTAGAGGCAGGATATTGGCAGGGCGGTCACCTTCTAAAGCACATGCGTCATGGGCACCGCTGGATTCGCTCATGGTGTTTTTCCTCGTTTTTACCATCGGGAGGAAGTCGATGGGAAGGACGTTGAAGAAGACGATCTTGAAAAAGAGATTTATGGAGGTTACTGGTGTGAGAGCCTTTGCGACAGATGTTGTCACAAGACCATTCATCTAGCACCACCTGTTGATGGAGAGAATCTCACGGGGCCCGGGTCTGCCTGTGACGACAAGTTTTCGGACAATAGGTTGAGCCCAGCCAGTCTGGTTTCATCAAGCATGAGTACGAAAATCCTTTGCTAGTGCCTGAAACAGAAAAAAGCCCGTTAGGCTCATCGAAGGAGGGGCCCTCCAATCATTCTTTGACTCTCAAGTAAGGTTCAAGCGGGAAGGATGGAGCATAGCTGGAAGTAGACATCGCGAGGGTTGTGTTTTAGAGATAGTCACTTATGATATTAGAACTGACGTACCTGATAATGAGGGTTTCCTCCCTATTTATAGGTTTGTGTGTGGCTAGGCCACATCAGCAGACCCCAAACAAAGTCGACCAGGCACTGCCTGACAAAGCGGGTATATGTCACATCTAATAAAGCTGTCGGCGATGTTTGATGGGACAGACTGCATGATCCCTACGATGGGATTGGACGTGCTGCACACTGGGGTGGGCCTATTGGTAACAGCCAGGAGAGAGAGACTGATCGTCCGCATGGGATTTGTGCCATTGGGATCTTGGCGACTGATCTAATCAAGCGGACTACTGGTTCCGTTTGCAATGTCTTGAGCGGGCTGACCATTGGGGACTGGCCTGACTGGGATCTTTCCCTTGAGGGGGTTGCTAACGGGGAACGACCTTGGGGGTCGTCCAGTACTGGACCACTCGGGGGGTTTTACATGCCTAACCTCTGATGTCGTGTGTTCTCCATGAGGACATACATGCCATTTTATGGGTCCTCACCCAATTGGCTCAGTCGGGCCTTACTCTAGTGGGTTCCTAGGGAGCATCATCTACACTCAGCCTTAGGGGGTCATTCTGACGCCTTACGAACTCTGCATCGCATCTGGAAATCTTTTTACTAGGTTAGAATGAAATAGGAGATAAGAAGATTCATTTGGAAATGCGACGTGTGTCAAATAAGTAAGACAAAAATTGTTGATTCATGGACTCCTTCAGCCATTGCCAGTCCCAAATCAAATCTGAAAGAGTGTTTCAATAGACTTCATCACCGGATTTCTCCCTTGCGACGGCCTCAGCGCCATCTTCGTAGTAATTGATAGGTTGTCAAAATACTCACATGTTTTCACTTTGAAGCAACCTTACACAGCTAAAACAGTTGCTCAGATTTTTTTAACGAGGTTTACAATCTACATGGAATATTGTAAACCATTGTCAACGACCTGGATGCCATCTTCACTAGTCAACATTGGACAAAACTTTTCAAGTTACAAGTAATAACCCTCACCCATAGTTCATCATACCATCTCCAGAGCGATGGGCAGACCAAGATCACCAATGAGTACTTGGAGTGTTATCTACATTGCTTCTGTAGTCACAAGCCCAGGGAGTGACCGAGATGGCTCTCATTGATGGAGTTTTGGTTCAATACTATCTTAAAGAGCTCTTCCCACCTGACCCCCTACGAAGCATTTTATGGACGACAACCTCCCACGATGATATCATATCAGTTAAATACCATTTGGAAGAGCCCTACCCACCTGACCCCCTATGAAGCGGTTTATGGACGCCAACCTCCCACGATGATCTCATATCTACCCCATACTTCCAAATTACAATCGGTGGACGAGACGTTGTTCTCTAAAGAAGTGACTCTGCAGTTCCTGAAAGATAGAAAGCCAATGAAAGCATGCAGCATTACACCAACACCCATCGTACTGAGCGAGAGGTCTTGGTGGAGGATTGTGTCTATTTGAGAATCCAACCCTATAGACAGCTTAGCGTCGTGATGTAGAAGACACAAATGTCACCAAAATATTTTGGACCATACCAAGTCATGGAGAAAGTAGGAGCTGTTGTGTACAGGTTAGCCATGCCCTCCAATGCAAAGATCCAACCCATCGTTCATGTCTCCCAGCTCAAAAAGAAAGTAGGAACTCAAATTGTAGTGCACGATAAGCAGTCATGCTACTTCGGAGAAATTGTGGATGTAACTAAGGCGAATTTGGATCGAATAGTTCTAAGGATATGTAACTCCTTAGTTTCTCAAGTTCTGATCAAATGTAGGCAGAGGGCTAAAGAAGACGCCACTTGGGAGAATTACTAGGACCTAGTCAGGAAGTTCCCCGTGTACGACCTTGAGGCAAGGACGCAAAATGGGGGAGGGATTGTTGAGACCTATGCGACAGAAGCTCACGAGCGTATCTGAAGTATCTGCCTTTTGAATTACCGTCATTGGATGAATCTGTCTTTTGAATTTCAGCCGTTGGATGAAGGAAGAGCTAAGTTGATCGTTAAAGCTTAAGTTGATTAAGTCCCAGTCATTCGTCTACACGACCAGACCTTTTAGCCATTGATGAGACTTGTACGTGGGACCCAGGTCGTTGGAGTGTTTGGATGATTCCTAACAAATTGAAGAGTATCATTGTTCAACTCCCACCACCCACCAGTTGTTCGACCATTGTTATAACCATCTACCGTTGGGTTTTCAGCCAGATGCTCGGCAATTGCTTTAACTCATGAGTGTTGGATTCGATTACAGTGTCCAATGGAAGAAGTCAATGTCGACTAACTGATTCCGACAAGTATCCAACAACTTTAGTTAGAAGGAAGTTGGGTTGTTGCATTAGAAAGATGTTGGGTTGCTGCAACAACCTAACTCTCGGAGTATATAAAAGCAAGGAAGTTTGTAAGAAAGAGATTATCTGAGAAAAATCCAAATACTCTGCAAATTAATAAAACTCCCTGTAATTTAGTTTTTCCTACCAATTCTTGCCAAATTTTCACGAGTCTTTCCATTTCTATTGCTTACACTGTGCGCTACGTATCTTGTTGGAACGGGGCTCCAACGGTGGGGGACCACAAGGCAACGTGGCTGCAAGGGGTGTGCATTGGGGGTCGATGAGTACATAGGATGACAAGGAGGTTAAGGGGACATGAGGATGGTGGAGAAAGGTATGGTTTGAGTAGAAATAAGGAAAAGATGACAAGGTTAGTTTATTCCCCATTTTGTTAGTCCCCCCCCCCCCTAGTTTTTTCCTTTTTTTTTGTTTTTTTTTGGGGGGGAAACACTTGTTCGTCTCTATTTGATGTTTTTTCGATTTTGATGGGATCCACATGTTAGTCTCCATATATTTTTTGGACGTTTCATATTTATTATTTTGGAATTTTAAAAAAAATATTTAATGGGATTCACATGTCTCTCTCATATGTTAAAAGGCAGAAAATTCATCTTGCAAATGCCATTAACATAGTATCAGACTTAGCTAGAAAACAAAAGGTTCGTGATAGTATTTTGTAATTTAGAAAATTTGTGGCAGTATACTGGAAATCCAATGAAAATTCATGGTAGTTTTGTAAAATTCAGCTTTTAAAGAAAATCATTTAAGTTTCTACCAAATAACTATAATGTCAGTATAATTGTTAAGATGTGTTGTATGCAATGGTGTGAGTCATAGCATTTAATATGTTACTTTGGAGAGAGTGTTAGCTCATCTTACTTGATTGATCAACACTCACTGCATTTTGGATGTTTCTTTGCAGTTGGGACACCCATCGGTCAAAAAATGAAAACCATTAAAAATCCCAGGGTGTTCTCTGCTAATCTCACCCAACAAAACAAAAGCATCAATCGACTTATTGCAAAAAGAACACAGACAAACAACTGCAGATCACCTAAATCTCAGGGTGCTTTCGGCAACTTTCCAAACAAAACAAAAACAAGGTACCCAAAAATAGGTAGTTCGCCCTCACCTTAACCCCATGAGTATGGGCCGCATTCGTCCAGCACGGCGGGGGGATCGTCACCAGCTCGTGGGAGAAGTACACGAAGACGTCCATCAAGTACCAGTGCCATATCGCGTAGGCGCCATCGTTGCCGCCGCCCTGGACCCACCGGTCGTCGGCGTAGCCCCCCATCATGTCGTGGCACACAAGCAATCGCCGCCGGTCCGGCAACCGGCCAGCGGCGCGCTCAGGCAGCGGGACCGAGGCACGGTTGAAAGGGTAGTGGAAGGATCTGAAGTAGGCCCCGGACTCGAGGTCGGCGAGGTTGGAGATCGGGAAGGAGAGGGGGACCGAGGGTCTCGAGGGGTCGAAGGAGGATTTGATAGCCATTTTTGAGCGGGATAGAGATCTGATGAAGGGATTTTGTTTTTAGCATTAGGTTCTGGGGTTTTATAGATGACACTGGGAGAGTCGTCGCCATGGGAGAGGGGGAGTGAGCAAATGCGGACTTGGCTGACTTTGAGGTCTTTATATATTGTATCTTGACCTTTAGGGCCGGCTCTTTTGTTGGAATAGGGAAGGATGGAATAAGGGAAAGTTTGTATTTCAAGGGGAGAGAAAATGTAGTTTTGTGTTTTTTTGGGTGGAATAGAATATGGAAAGTGGGGTCCACATTTTATTCTTGTGTTCTTTTGGGATTGGAGAGTTTGAATGAAAAAGTGGAAATGATATGAGTTGGAGTGGAGAGATAGAGAGAGATGAGAGAGTGGGGTCCACCATTCCTAAGGATTCCATTGTATTCCAAGCAAAAAGCTTGGAATACAAAAGTGCTCATCATTACCAAATTGGAATAGCCACGTAGGATTCTATTTCACGCCCAAAAGAACAACCGCTTGGAATACAAACTTGGAATAGAGTGAATAGTGCCGGAATAGTGTCTATATTCTCATTCTCACCGCTATTCTTGGCAAAAGAACAGGCCCTTAAGGTCATTGTATATTGTATCGTGGAAGGCATGGGGTTTTTTAAATATTATTTAGGCTGTGAAGTCTTTTCTGGAGTAGATGTACTAATTTATTTATTGGGAAGTAGGAAGAGTTCATACAATATTTGAGTAGGATACA